>JANFAE010000167.1:0-147500 GCA_024613145.1 Pisolithus marmoratus
CCCTGGTCTGGCCAGTATTTTCAGTCATTAGCTACCACATGCTGCTCCACCCCATTCGCCTCGCACCACGCCCTTACTTCCCCATTGTTGAAGTGGGGTCCGCTGTCCATCATGAATGCTTCAGGTGCCTGGAACATTCTTCTTATCACCTGCAACCCCTCGACCATTGTCTTCGCTGTGCCGTGCGTCTTCAGTTTGAATCCCCACACATATTGCGAATACGTGTCCAGGACTAGGAGCACCATATGGTATCCTCCTTTGCCTTTCGGCAAACTTAGGTAGTCTGCTACCAGCAACTCGAACGGGGTGTCGTCTGGTGATGGGGTATAGCAGGGAGTGCAGACCTGTAGAGCCAAAATTCTTGCATTGTGGGCATCGGTGTAGCGCTTGTACAATCGATTGGTCGAGTCGTGGGCTGTAAATTCGATCCATTAGCTTCAGCTTTACTAAGTCCCTACCCCAGTGTCCATTATCTTGGTGCTCTTGGGCTGCTAGTTCAACCGCTTCATCTTGTGTGATGCACTCGACTTCCAGCCTTGCTCACAGTGACTTGACTGATGGTAAGTGCCACAACTTCCCATCTCTTATCCTATAGCCCTCTGCCCAGTGCCTTGCCCTCCTCTGCTCCTGGCTCGTGTCTCCTTTGTCCAGCTTTCCAATTGCCTCTACGACCTCTAGGAACAGTGGTTCGTCCACAAACCTGTCCCGTAGCCGTGTGATTGAGGTGTCTTGGTTTACGGAGAACAAGTCGTTCGTGATGCCTCTTGCTGCTTCCCAGTCTTCGCTCACTGACCATGTGCTCCCATCTCCATCTGTCACTGGTTGTCCCGTGTGCATGCGGCTTAGTGCATCGGCTGCTGTGTTCATTTTTCCTGGTCGGTGCCATATGTCCACAATCTGGTGGGCCGATATTCTGTCCCTCCACCGTGCATGTACTGTGGATAGCCGGTCATTGCACAGCGTGTCCCTGAGTGCTATGCAGTCTGTTTCTACCTCGACTGGAAATCCCCAGATCATGTCGCTGAAGTGGTCAAACCTGAATTTGAGTGCAGCGAACTCTAAGATATACGGTTTGTACTTCTCTTCTGTTGGTGACGTCTGTTTCGATGCAAACCCTACCAGGTGCACCGCTGACACTTCCTGCCCGTCCGGTGTTCTTGACATGAACCGCTGTGCTAGGACAGCTCCGAACCCTTCTTTGCAGCCATCCGTTGTCAGTATGAATGGGGTCCCATTGAACTTCGGCGCTCTCAATACCGGCTCGGTGACCAGCAGTTGCTTGAGCTTCAGGAACGCTTTGGTGTGTCTTTGTGTCCAATATTTCTCGAGGACCCTGTCATGTAAGTACTGGTGGTACTGCTTCTTCCCTACCTTCATTGTTGGGTCCATCACATCTAGGTTCCTCTGGAGGTCTGTTAACGGTGCTGCTATCCTTGCATAGTCCTTAACCAGTGACCTGAAGTAGCCCGTTAGCCCAAGGAATCTCATCAATTCTAGTAACGTGTTGGGTCTTTTCCACTTAGCTACAGCCTCCAGTTTGGTGACGTCTGGTTTGATGCCTGCTTTCCTGATCCTTGCTCCCCCAAATACGACTTCCGAAAAGAAGAGTTTCGTCTTCGCTGGCGATAGCGACAACCCTTTCTCTTGGCATCTTACCAGTAATTTCCGGACCCATTGCAGTAACTCCTTAAACCAGTCCCCCGCCATTGCGTTGTCGTCCACAAATGTCTCTAGGCCTAGCTCTATGACCAAGTCCCTGAAAACTGCATTAGTCATGTCTGAGAAACACGCCGGTGCACCTAGGAGGCCCATTGGCATTCGCTGATAGCACTGGAATCCTCATCCTTCCATGTACACGCAAAGGTACAGTTGATCTTCTTCTTCCACCTCTATCGCATAGAACCCTGATGCCAAGTCCATCACACATATATACTCGTGCCCCGCCAACCACTGTTGTTTTGCCCGGATGTCCCCTTGTAGCATTGGTACTACCGTCATCACCTTGTTGAGTTCGCCAAAATTCTGGCAGACTCTCCATTTTGGTTTACTTCCCCCTTCTGGTTTCTTGTCCCTTTGTCTCGGCTCTGGTGGCAGCTCTGCACTCGGTTTCTCCCCATGCATGACACACTGTTCCTCGACGATCCATCTGATCTCGTCCATGGTCAGCCCTGCCATTCCATGGGCTTTCTGTGCCAGTACCATGGGATGTACCGCTTTGACTTCATCTGAGCGAATGTCCCTGAGGATTCCTGCTCAATTGAATTCGTCCAGTACGGGTAAGTACCACTCTTTCTGTGCTTGTGTTAGCGGCTTCTGATGCACTTTCAATGGGAACTTAGCGTCTTTGGGTACATTCAGCCTGAACTTGATGAAATCCACTGGCTTCACCTCACGCACAGACAGTGCGAACGTATCGGTGAACTCTGCAACCAGGTCTTGCACCTGTTTCAGCTCATCCGGGGGCAGGTTGCTGTACTGGACCGTCTCCACTATCTTGTGTACCCTTGGAGGGTAGAATGGGCCTTTTGTGCTGAGTCTTGTGAACACCTCCTCACTGCCTGCCTCGTCCTCTATCCTCATCTCTTCTAGCTGCTCCCCTTCATCTTCTTTCTCCTCTCCCCCGTCATTGCCCTGCACTGCTAGTGCCCCTACTCCTGTCGCCCACTCTCCATTCTCCCTTCCCTTTTCTCCACTCATCTCCTGACCCTTTCCCTCCCTTTCTGGTACTCGTGTGGGCAGCACAAACTCTGGTATTGTTCTCTTTCCCAGATTCGTGATCTCATGACACCCCTGTCCCCAAGGTAGTGAAATCGAGTCTGTCCCATAGTCATGCACCACTCTGGCTTCGTCCAACAAGGGCTTTCCTATGAGCATTCTCCACGACCCTCTGCTGGGGAAGACCTCAAACAACGTCTTGACTAATGCTGGCCCCCACCATACTCTGCCCATCCATGTTCCTTCTGACGGTACCAGTGAGCCATCTGCCATCCTTAGCGTCCTCGCCGATGGGCTCAACCTATCCAGTCTCCTCTTCACCCATTGGTATGCTTCCAAGTCGATCGCATTTATCATTGCGCCGCTGTCGACCATGGCTAAGAACCGTACACACTCCCCTTGCAGTCCCTCTAGCCCTGGTACAGTTAGGAACGGGTCGCTTTGGTATGTTCTCACTGGTCTGCCTGTCGCCTCCACCCTATACACGTCAACGATAGTATTCGGCTGTGACTCTATGCTACGACTAGCATCGATAGGCATCACCCCTTCCTCTCCGTCTCGCACTGGTTCATCGCTAGTCGGATCCTTCTTCGGGACTACAGCTGATCTGCTGCTGTCTGCAGTCCCCACTCGTTTTCCTCCTGCGTCCAACCCCCTGTATTCTCATACTCTCCCAGCTCCCCTTCCATTTGCCAGGAGTCCCAGGGCGTGACTGCATTCACCATTGGTGCTGAGGTAGGTGGTTGTGACGCTACTTGGGTCGGTGCTGGCCAGACGTAACTCATGGGTGTTGGCATGATCCTAGGTTGCATAGCCCTCCTTAACATGCTCGCTACCAGTTGTCTCCACCGCGTCTCATGTGGTTTGAGTGTTTCCTTCGCCATGCACGTGTTGCCGACATGGGGTGGATCTGTCACCAGCCCGCAACTGAAGCATTCGCCTGCACCTACCACTGCCGTCCCTGGTTTCAACGGGTATGGCCTTTCTAGTGATGGTGGGGTGTCATATCCATACGCCCTGTGCCACATTTCGACATCTGCCTGCTTCCGTATCTGGTCTCCTCGGCAGGGTGCTCGTCTTTTCCAATATCTGTGATCTCGTAAGTGGGGGTCGCTGCGTTCCCAAGTTCCATGTGTATGCTATGGTTGCTGCATTGGGAGTTACTCCCTGTGGTACCACCATGCTGCTCTGCCCTTGAGGCTGCGGGAGGTATGCTGGGCGTGCGTATCCTCGTGTAACTGCTGCGCTCGTGGTGCATACCAACAGGTTTGCTACCTGTTGCTGTAGGAGTGCGACGGTTTGATCTCGGGTTCTATCTGCCTTCTGCCTTTCCCTGTTTCTCCTGAGCCTCTCCACTTTGATGTTCTGCACTGCTGCGACGAACTCCTCCCAACTCGAGTAATCCTCATCTAGCTCGTCTCTGATCATCTGTGGTGTGCCTTCTATTGCACAGAATATTAATGCTCCTTCCACATCCCCCATGCTCAATGCGAGCCGCTTGACTTTCTCTGCCCACAGCACATGGCCGTAGTCTCCTGCTCTTCCCTCCTCGATCCACTCTCTGATTTCTTCCTCTTTCAGTACCTGGTCCTTGATACATTCTCTCTGCTGCACCCTCATCAATTTGGGTCGACGGGCTGGTGGCCACCGTTTCATGAATGCTGCTTTCAACGTTGCCATGTCTTTCTTGTCCTCTGATGGTAGGTCCCCAAACCACTCGTCCGCATAGCTGCCTGGTGCCAGCTGCAGGCCAAACCTATCCACTTTTCTCGCTTCCGACCATGAGTCCGGTACTGACAGCTGGAACTGCGCAAACCATTCCACTGGTTCTTCCTTATTGCTATAATCTCCATGGAACAGTGGTATGATTTTGGCCGGATCTGTCATGGTTCTGCTGTTCCCCGTTGGAATCTGTGTACTGGTTGCGTTCGCTGCCAGGTATGCGTGCGATAAGTAGGTGACCGTCTGCCTGTCATGTTCCAGTGGTCGGGTTGCTCTCGGTGTCGGTGAAGGGGGGGTGGACGGATGTGGGTTCTGTGGTTTATGTATATATGTTGCCATTGGCGTTGTGAACACCACTGACCATAGCCTGAACTGTGTTAAGTCTCCTGCTAGCCCCCACTGTGTACATGGGTCTTTCCGTTTCCTGCGTTCCGTTCCTAGTATCTCTGTGCCGCTCTCTGACACTGAAGACTCTGTAATGCTGCCTTCTGACGATGGCCCACTGTCCGTGTTCCCGTCCTGTTTCCCAATTCCTCTGAGTGATGCTATTGTTGGGAGTGTGATTGGGTCTGTGACTGTTCGTTGTCGTGAGGTTCGCAATCCCCTCTCATCACCAGATGGAGAAGCCAGGATAGGACTGCTGTCATTCGACTCCTACTCTGCTGCTGTCTACTCTGTCTCTCTCGCGCCCACAGATACAACTCTAGGACCCCTGGCACCTGGTCACATGACCCCGCCTCCTCCTGCTCTCTCACCCCTGTCTCCCCACTCACTCTCGCCCCTCCCCGTTCCAACAGGATAGTAGAGTAGGCTTCAGACCAATCAGCCATGGGATAGTGCAATGTTGGGGAGGTAAGTGGCAGTAGAGATTTTGTTGCAGTGGGATGAGGTGAAAATTTTTGGCCCTTCCTGATTTAGGCAGGTGGTTGAAAAATGATCAGCTATTCCTCTTTTAGGGAAAATATCAATGTGTTTTGACATATTTGTCATTCACTATGATTCAGACATGAAGTCCAAAGCCTTGTGCAGTAGGACAATAAATGGAATGTATATACTCCTGTTCTAATTATAATCCATTTGTTTACCTTGGAACATCATCCTTGCCTTCTTGTCAAAGTCACTCCACAACCCAATTTGCTTATTAGCATAAGCTTCTCTCCCAGGCTCGGTGGACTGCAGAGCCCTCTTCTCCCATATGTTCTTGTGGTGCTTGAACCACAAACTAGTCCACAGCATCTCATGCCTCACCAGCAATACTTCTTCTTGCCATCTGTCTCTTCTTGCCCTTGCTTTGAGCCAATTGATTTGGTAAACTGAGCATAATTTTTAGTAAGATATATTGAAGGAGTATACACTTACATTCTGCCATCAACCCCCCAGCCTCCACATTCAGCTGCCTCTCATCACCATCCATCACCCAAAACCAGGCCAGCTTACTGGTCCCCTGTCCAAACCTGTTTTCCTCTGTCACCTCCTTACTCACTGCAAGATCCTCTGGTTGGATTTCTTGATACCTTTCTTCGATGTTAACATCAGGGTCCAACTGGAGAATGGCCTGCCTGGCCCTTTGATAACTTCTGACATGCTTGTTGACCCTGGCCACCACTTTTTGGATTTCCTTCTTGGATCTGGTACCCTCCCTAGTGGAATTTGAAGTCCTGAAATTCTGTCAGTATAACATGGCCTTGTTTCCCAGGTCAGTCCTAAGCTGGTCTAGACAATCATTAGCTTGTCCAATCCTGAGTTCCCTTTCCTCTTTGAGAAGGTCATGAAGGACCAGCTCCATTAGTTTAGCAGCCCCAATGGAAGATGGCATCCATATACTCATGAGCTTGGAAGCCAGTTCCTCAGAATCCTCTTCAGGAGCTTCCCAATCCCCTTCATCATCATGCCAGAACTCCCAATCCTCATCATCATCTTCTTCTTTCCCACAGAATGCTGGATCATCTTGGGGAATGAAAGCACCATCTACCTCCAAAGTTTTGAAAAATGCTCGACCATTAGTATGGAATTTTGCAATCCTGGTGGAGAGTCTTTGCCTCTTCTGGGAAACTTTGACTTCTTGCCTGGTGGACATGGGCCTGGGAAGTTGTTGGAGTTCAGATCTCAGCTTGTCCCTGCAGGTCTGGGTCAGCAAGAAAATCACCTTCAGTTCAACAGAGACCTCACTGTGAGTCTTCAATGCTGATTCCTTCTGCAAGCCAGGCCACAGAACCAAGGTTTCCTGAAGGGGCCTTTGGGTGTTTGGTGAGCTTTAACTGCACTTCATGAAAGGTGGGAGCTACAAAAATCATCAGACCAAGACATCATTCCATCCATCAGACAGACCTTTGCCCCCTTTCAACAAATAAATATCTAGGGCCTCCCCCCTATCTGCCTCTGCCCTAAGAGCATCCAATTCCCATTGAGCAACTTGTCAGGATCTAGAACAGCAGTCAACTGCTCATATGCCTGATTCATTTCCTCCAGACACTTGTTGGCCATCTTGTGTTTCTTCAGCAAGGAGGGGACTTGGATGTTCCAGGTTAATTTCACTCCCCTTCAAGAAAAAAAAAACCTCACCTATTCCCACAAGCTTTTTCCAGTTAAAATCCCTCATATGATCATCATACACCTCTTGCCTGTGGGCCTGACTCATAGACCTGGCAGTTGGGGAGATCTTATTGAATGGCACCCACAATGTCTCCAGAATTTCTCCATCCAAGTGGCCTGCACCCTTGATAAAGTTAAGGCTGTACCTTGGAAAGCAAGAAAGCTTGTGTGCAGCCAAATGGAACTTCCCCACAGCAGGAATGATTTCCAGAACTGGGGGAAGAAGGAGAGAGGGACTAGACTTTACCTGTTGATGGAAGTTGACACTCCACTGGCACCCTACATCATAAATGACCAGGGATTTTGTGATGCCCTCAGAACAATACCCAAGAGCATTGCAAATGGAGTAGTCTGTGTTCATATACCTGGCCAACAATTTGGTCCAAAGGCACCAATTTCAATACACCAAGTTCACACACCTTTCCCCTTTTTGAAAATCTACCACAGAGTGGGGAACAAAGCAACCATGTCAGGCACAAGCTGTGGCACCAATCCCAGTGGACCAGAGGTTGGACTTGTTGATGTTGGCAGCATTGATTGTGCTGTGATTGCTGCAGGTGGATCTCTAAAGGCATGGTCAGTAGGTAAACTCCAAGACCTTATGACCACTCACCTCCTTGCTATCCAAAGACTGTTGGAGATGACTCTGATAGGGTCCCTCTGAAACCATATATCCTTTTCCATCTGACAAGGCCACATCCAACTCTGGCTTGTTCATTTTCATGTGCTGAGCTGTGAAGTTCCCATCAATGACATATCTTGTCATTACAGTATCACTGGATCAGGTTAGAATCTGAATTTAAATAGATTAGAGCCTCCTACCTGTCATATCGACCTCTCCAGTCTGTAGGTAAATTCAGACCTGGTTGGGGGCAGGCAGGGCAGAAAAAGGCAAGTCCCCCCTCTCCCAGATGTTTTTCTGTATCATGACCAAAACCAAACCATTTCCTATGTTTTAAATCCCTCCACAATCAAGAAACCCTCATCAGCTCCCTGTACCTATCCAATCAAGCCAAGAAAGCAGTATTAACACAAGCCACCAAACAGGAAGAGACACTCAACTGGTACCCTGTCAGGAAATGCATTATTGGTGAGCCATTTCAGCTTCTGATAGAAGCTCATAGCTGAAGTCTTGCACTCCAAAGCATCAACAAGGAAGTGATTGAGCACATCAAAGGTGAAGGCAGTCTTGGGCTTAGATATACTGGCTGGAAAGAGTCATCCCTGAAGCAACTCAAGGTGCCAGTCATTAGGATCTGACCCAGGGCAACTGCACCAAGAGATCTCATGGGTAAAAATGCCCTTGGTGTGCACAATGGTCATTCAGGATCAAGAGGACCTCCTGGCAGGGTGAGTTATCATAGGGCCTCCTTGAACAAAAGCTACTGACCTGTAATGTGGAGGTCCTTCTCCAGATTCATAGTCAGACTCCTCTAGATTGGGGTTCTCTGGGCCTCTGGGACATGGCAGCCCCCCATGCCCTATATGCCACAAGAAGCCAAGTTCCATCAAGGAGGTAGCCTCATAGGGAGTACCATTCCACCTTTGGACCTTGTGAAAAGGAAGGTTCTTGTGAGTTTTGACAGCACTGGGACCACACCAGGCATGTACACCTGTGCAGGACATGCATCTACTACATCCTTCTGCCTGAGAACATTCCTCACAAATTCCCCCCTTAGCCAGCTGCTCTTCCTCCAGAATAACATTGAGATACTCTGTTCTCCAAGGCAACCACTCTCTGATAAAGTCATTTTGACTCTGGAGGGAAGTTTTAGTTCAGGTCAACTCCCAATTCAGAGTACCTACCTTTGTAGGCCTTTGGGACTGGGGGGCATCTTCTACATCATTCCAGTCAGAGTTAGAGAAGCCTGGGATATCAAGATTTTGGGAGAATATTCCAGTTCTTGGGGTCCTGGGAGTGGAAGGTTGACTACCAGATGGGAGGTAGAGGTGGCTAGCATCAACTTCCTTGTATATGAGCTTTCCTCTTCTGGTCTTGGTGGACTGGAAAGTGTACAATGAACCTCTACCAGAGCTTTTGCCCAACACTTTGGCCCTTCTTTGTTGCATGTTGGAACAACAGTGGGTATGTACCTTCTGACACATCAGATACTACACTATTCAGTAGAGGGTGACATTGGCTAATTGACATGGTCATTGACATAAGCTAAATGATGTGCTAACCCTGTAAAAGTTTGCCAAGAATGTCCTTTTGCTGGGTGAAAGCTGGCCTCCAAACCCCAAACCTGCAATGGACCATGTTCTTCATGTAGTGAGCCAGGGCTATCCTCTCACCCTTCTCCCACTTGGGCACTGAGTAGTGGAGAAACTTGCCTGCTAGGTAAATCATGGTGCCTGGGAGATAAGCAAAAATAATGCCAAGATCAGAAATATGAAAGTGTGAGTCATGAGTTCCCAGGCTCACTACCAAATCCAGCAGAGAGGGAGCAGAAATGGTGTCTAGGTGAGGAGGAGTCTCTTGGTTGACTATGACATCTATCCCCACATAGATGGAGGGCCAAGGGGTGGTGGTTCTAGATATGGTCCTGTCCAGGTCATCCTTGGCTGCAATAGCCTGCTTGCCCACACAAGTGAGATCAGGCAGTGTGACTTCAGTAATGGAGTTCCAGAACTCCTCTGCATAAGCAATATCTTGAAGATATTGTTTTACAGCTGGGGATCTGAGATGTGGACTTTCATAGAGTCTATCAATCAATCTCTGTAGAAATATCAGCCTCAATACCTAGACAAGGGAGAGAGAGAAATGACCATATGACCCTGCTGGAAAGTTGCAATGGCAGTCATGAGCCTTCCATGTCCAAAGATGGCATCCCCAATGGCAGGGTCAACCTCTGGGACATGCCTATGACCAAACCTCTTGTTGGCCTGGTTCTTATTCTTAGCCTCCTTGACAAGATGTTACGCTAAGACCGAAGTCTGTAACGTAGGTCGAGCCCAAGTAGTCGTTCTACGATGCAACGATCGTAACCTTCTGTCTGAAGGATTTGTCGTAATTCTGAGTGAGAGCTGGGAAGCTCAAGTTCGAAGTTCTGAGGAACTAGCCAGTAGATTGGGCAGCTCTAGTCTAAGGGTCTACTCTAGACTAGAGGTGACTATATATAGTACAGAGGGAGAAGCCTCAAGGCGACCTCATGTAGCTAAGGGATAAAGGCCATTGGCCAGAGTCCTACATGTGTTGAACATGTGTAAAGAGAAGATACTGCTATTGGCCGAGCCAAAGCACGAGTCAAAGGAACAAGAAAGAAACGCATAGAACAAGATCAACAGGACCAAGCAGCCATAAAGGGAAAGAAAGTCTCATGCCGAGGCGTGAACCGTAACACAAGACTGCCCTTCAGTGGGAGGTGAATTTGGTTGAGATGTTCCTACTCAACATTAAGCTCAGATCACCAGGGTGGAATAGAGCCATACAACTCTCTGAGAAGGCATGATACCAGGGAGATACCAAACCAGCACTCAACCATGCAGGTCCAGGACTGTGGCAGGGTCCCAAATGTGCCCCCACTTGGGATATTCAAAATAGGTGGTTTTGTCCACATGCTTACCGACAGGTTGGGAAAACCTGTCCACATCCCATTTTGTTACATCTTTCACCCATCATCAGACACCTAGATAAAGCACCTGGAGATGTGTACTCACAGGGGTTCAGGACTGCATGGGCAATCACCAGAGAAGACAACTCAAGTTCTACCTTGGAGATTTCAACTGGTGGTATCTCTACTCCTGACATAGATGATCTGAGATTATTCAATTGGGACATGACTCAAAGTCTATCATATCCCAGGATTGGGATCAAAGTGCACCATCAACAAGAAACACACATGGAATACCTTGGCTTCCTGAGGTCAGATCTTGTCAGTACCAAAGAGGAGAGTCTGGATCCCTGGAGTACAGATGATAGGATCTCATCTACCAGCACTGAGAGGGCTGGATCTGAGGCTTCTGAATGCATTCAGGTCAAGTGATAAGCAATAGACTTAAAATTTTAAGCTGTGAACTTCTTAGTAAGACATGCCTAGTGCCTGCATACTTAGTGTACCAAATCAAGTTAATGGCTTAGGGTTAGGACACACCAAATTTCAAAAAAAGATGGCAAATTGGAGACATGATGATTACATTCTAGTGTTGAAATACATCATAAAGCATCAACTACAAATGGAATCACAAATTAATACAAAGTAAAAAGTTCCTAAAGGAACAGAGCCTCTGCTGCCATCCTAGAGGGGGCCCTCCCCCCAGACAACAGTAAGTACTCGAGAAAAAATTGACACTCTAGTTCAACACAAGTAACCCACTACTAATCTATCTATCCCTAGTGTTGTAGTCAGTAACAAACCTTCAAGAAACCGCCAACATACCTTGGAGATTCAACTAGCAAACAGCGCTGGACAAATACATAAGTAATATATAGTATGAGAGAGACACAACACTTACATGAGAGAAACATGATCGCAGGCTGACTACAAGACAAGATGAATAATAAGCTGGCCAGCATGGCAGGCACAGACATAATAAGCACCCACAAAACCAAACAATGAGCTTGCCAGCACAGCAGGCACAGACTCACATCATGCCCACATATGTGATGAGCTTGCCAGCACAGCAGGCAGACTCTGATCACACCCACAGGCTCAGATCATGCCAACACACCCAACTAACAAGCTGACCCACACAGTAGGTACAGACTTGTCAGAATGCTCAAGACAAAATAATTAGCTGACCTGCACAGCAGGCACAGACCAGAAACCCTCATATCTGACATGCTGACCTGTGCAGCAGGCACAGACTCATCATAATGCTCAAGACAAAATAATTAGCTGACCTGCACAGCAGGCACAGACTAGAAACCCTCAGATCCAACATGCTGGCCTGCACAGCAGGTGCAGAGAAAAAAAATCCCCCCATGCTCACAATACACTGGCCAGGTGCAATGGAGATGGAGGGATACCATGCCACCATCATGTAGCCTGCAGTCTACATTAGGTAGCATGGGATAACCTATGGGGGAGGACAAAGCATCAATGATGCCATCCACTGACCTACCTGCTAGACTTTGTGTAGATGCACACAATGATAACTATTAGTAATGATATTGATAACATAATGGGGGGCATGCATACCTGGAGGTATGAGGGGAGGTGCAGGGGCCAGGGGAGAGCAGAGCAATGATGTCGAGAGGGGGGAGCGATTATTAACGATATCAATAACACACAGGCAGGCATGCATACCAGTGAGGGGAGGGTGCAGGGGAGACCAGAGACAAGAGCAAGAGGGGAGTGATTAGTAACAAAATCAATAATGCAGAGGCAGGTATGCATACCTGGAAGTATGAGGGGAGATGCAGGGGAGAGTGGAGATGACAAGAATGAGAGGGGGAGTGATTAGTAACGATATCAATAATGGAAAGGCAGGTATGCATACCTGGAAGTGTGAGAGGGGAGGTGCAGGAGCCAGGGGAGAGTGGGAACAATGAGAGTGAGAGGGGGAGTGATTAGTAACAATATTGATAATGCAAAGGCAGGCTTACATACCTGGAAGTATGAGATAGGAGGTGCAGGGCCCAGGGGAGAGTGGGGATGATGAGAGTGAGAGGCCTGGGAGCAATTAGTAATGACATCGATAACGTGCCTGTGGGCATGCATACCTGGAAATACAAGAGGAGATGTGCATGTACCAGGAGACCAGGAGAGACCATATACAACAAGAGGGAGAGATCTGGGAGCGATTACTAATGATACTGATAATGCAAAGCTGGACATGCATACCCAAAAACACAAGAGAAGAGGCACAGTGGTCAGGAGTGACCAGAGACAACAAGAGCAGGGAAGGTAGTGAGACACGAGAGAGGAGGGAATGAGAGGGAAGATGAAAGTGAACAAGTTGCTTGAGCCTGATATATAAATATGTGTTTGTGTGTGCTTGTGCATGCACATGAATCAGCAAGGTTGTTCACTTGTCAACATTAATGTAAGTAATTAATGTAATAATAGCTACAACCAAGGTTTTCAACATGTCAACATGTGTAAGTACTACCTAAAGGGGAACCACATGACTCAGCAAAATTTTCAACATGTCCAATTATGGATGCTGCCAAGTCAGCTGAATTACAGGATGCATGTGCTACAGTTTTTGAATTGCATTTGAATTGTCATAATGCTTGGCAAATATCATGTGATCATGTGATCATTATGATAGGGCTAGGAATAGACAAATTCAGCTGACTATGCTACCAAGTAGCTCAGGTACTAGCAGATAGTAAATACCATGCCAACCCAAACAAACATGTACACATAAGAAACATTAGAGAGACAGTAGACCCTGCAAATGGTGTGGAACTATCAGACATAGCTACTGTGGCTTGCATATAGTAGATTACCTATGCAATTTCCTAATCAGGCCAAGTGAAGGGATCAGATTATCTGCAAGCTGAGTGATTTACAGTTGTGGGAATGCTCAGCAACAAACACATGTCCATTACAGTCATGCACTGTGATGCCCATGCTTAGCAATTTACAGATCTAGCAGAGCCAATGCCCCAGTAACCACTGTGACCTGCCATTTGCAACATTTGTATTATGTATACATAGCTTCCTACAGTTATTGAATTATTTTTGAATTATTAGAGTGCTTGGCATGCCAAGCTGTTTGACAGCCAGAGGCCACATGCTGCAGTCCCTGTAGAACCAATGTTTGGGTCTGAATTTGGATCGTGATTGGTACATGTCACTATCTGATGGAGCCCTCAGCAAACAACACATGCCCATTATGGTGCTTATTGGTTTGCAGATCAGCATGCACCAGAGACAATCGGTTGCCCTCCAAGATCCTCACTCGAAACAGGTCAGCTTTCTTCTCATTGTTCATGCTCTCTCTCACTCCACCTGTGCTCCCTCTCAGCTATCCTGTTTTTTTAAAGCAAAAGGTTTGTCATTTGTGATCACTGCTGGCTCGAAATCAACTCACCTGCAGTGTCCCCTGTTCTTAATAAAAAAGGTTTATAATTCATTTGTCATCGTTGCAGGTTCAAAATTCACCTGCCCATGCTCCCCCTACCCTCCCCCATTTTTAAATGAAGGTTTGTTGTCCTGTTGTCATTGCTGCTGGCTCGAAATGCACCCACCTGCCCTCGCTCTGCCCTCCTCCATTTTTAAATAAAGGTTCATTCTTCTATTGTCATCACTGCTGGCTCAAAATTCATCCACCCACCCTCACTCTTCCCTCCCCCATTTTTAAATAAAGGTTTGTCGTTCTGTTGTCACTGCTGCTGGCTCGAAATTCACACCTGCCCTCGCTCTGCCCTCCTCCACTTTTAAATAAAGGTTCATCATTCTGTCATCATTGCTGCTAACTCAAAATTCACCCACCTGCCCTTGCTTGCCCTCCTCCATTTTTAAATAAAGGTTCATTGTTCTGTCATCATCACTTCAGGCTCGAAATTTACCCACCTGCCCTCACCCTGCCCTCCCCCATTTTTAAATAAAGGTTCATCATTCTGCCATTGTTGCTGCTGACTCGAAATTCACCCACCTGCCCTTGCTCTGCCCTCCTCCATTTTTAAATAAAGGTTCATCGTTCTGTTGTCATCGCTGCTGGCTCGAAATTCATCCACCCACCCTCGCTCTACCCTCCCCCATTTTTAAATAAAGGTTTATCATTCTGCCATCATCACTGCTGACTCAAAATTCATCCACCCACCCTCCCTCTGCCCTCCATTTTTAAACAAAGGTTCATTGTTCTGTCATCATCACTGCTGGCTTGAAATTCACCCACCCACCCTCACTCTGCTCTCCTCCATTTTTAAATAAAGGTTCATTGTTCTGTTGTCATTGCTGCAGGCTCAAAATTTACCCACCCACCCTCGCTCTGCCCTCCCCCATTTTTAAAGAAAGGTTTGTTGTTCTGTCATTGTTGCTGCTGGCTCAAAACCCACCCACCTGCCTTCACTCTGCTCTCCCCCATTTTTAGATAAAAGTTCATCATTCTGTCATTGTCACTGCTGACTCAAAATTCACCCACCCACCCCCCTTCAGCCCACCCCCCTTTGTTAAAAACAAGGTTCATTGCTCATTCATCTTCCCTCTGGCAACATGATCCTCACACCTACTCCCTGTCATCCCTCCTGCTCCTTCCCCTTCTCCCTGTTACTTACCTATGCCCTTGAACCCCTTGCTCATTGTATGTACTTTCTCTTGGTTCTACCCCTGCTTATTATCCATCTCTTGATTCCTTACCATTGTCACCTTATTTCAACTGTTTACCTCTTCACTATCACTGTATATACATGTACAACTTCCTTGTTGCAACAGCTTTGATATCACCATGGCTAGAACTAAGCAGACTGCAAGGAAGGTTACTGGTGGTCATGCTGCAAGAATCAACTTGTATGTCCTCCAGAAGAAGAGGGGCAAGGCCAAGCTTGCTGCCCAGAAGCCTACTCCTAAGTTGCAGGCCATAACAAACTCTGTGAGTATTATAACACATCTCACACATCAGCTCACACTCCACAGCTCTGTGTTATGTGTAGAGATGGTGGAGATGTCTGGATTTGTGATGAGGAGGAGTGTGGTAGAGTGGTTTGCTATAGGTGCTTGGTAGTACCTGAGGACTCCATGGAGAAAGTAAGAAGTAGTGATGTCAAGTTCAGATGTGATACCTGCCATTGGCAAAAAACAAAAGGTAGCCCCCAACCTTATTTTGTAAGTCTATATTTTCCACCCCCACCTTTTATGCCATGCTCAACAACAGGCAAGGCTTTCTACTCTGAAGGGGAAGCCATCTTGTCTGATCCTCCTCTCCTCCTAGGGGGATTTCAACATAGCATGACCTCTCAGGTAGCCTCCCCACCTACAGCCCTTGTCTACCTCCACCTAGAGGCCTTGGAGGTTGATCATTCCCAGGTCAAGATGCTCCACTCCTTCCTGGTAAATTACTTTCATAAAGGTGGCTACAAGTTCTCTCAGTTGGGTTTCAACCTTGCTACTCCTGAGTCTATGGAGGTATATGAAAAGGCTGCATCCAACCTGGCACAATCCCTCTCTCCATATTCAAGGGTGGTCCTAATCATCACTACCCATAGTGATGAAGATAGAGGTGACCTCTTTGCTGGCTTTCTTCATGGGGAAGCTGTATCCTCCAAGGTTCTTGAGGTGTGTTGAACCAAGTCTTCTCCTTGATCTCCAACTAACTTGGGTAAGGTTCTTGAACTCCTTCTCAGTCCCTTGAAAGATGTAGTGAAGGGTGCAGACATGATTTTTAATGTCTGTGGTTCTATAATCACAAAGGAAAAAAGTTTCAAAGATGTCAAAAAAAGCTGCCAAAATGTGAGTATCCTCATCTCATGGTAACTGGTGACTAATCTGACATTTTGTGGTTTCAACCCAAGGTCCATGATACTCTTTGATGCTCCACATCTACAACTGGCTGCCACAGGCCCCTACCTGCACAGTCTCCTTGACAACACCATCATTCAAGGCTTTGATGTTTCAAGTGCAGCACTCTTTGCCCTACATGACTCACATAATTGAGTCAACTATATGCCTGAAACTGGGACACCCAACATGTACATTTTGGCCTAAAGGTGGGACTAGCCAATGTCAGCTGACTGACCATGACATGGGTTTGGCCAGTTAGACCAGATGCCTGGAATGGGGATAGGCTGACCTCACTAGGGGATGACCCACACCCTGAAAGTGGGATAGGCCTACCCAGCTGGGGGATGGCCCACACACCTGAAAGTGGGGTTGGCTGATGTGGCTATGGGATGACCCATGCTCCTGGAAGTGGGGTCAGCCTACCCAGCTGGGGGATGACACACCACACTGAAAGTGGGATAGGCCCACCCAGCTGGGGGATGGCCCACACACCTGAAAGTGGGGTTGGCCAACCTGGCTATGGGATGACCCATGCTCCTGGAAGTGGGGTCAGCCTACCCAGCTGGGGGATGACACACCACCCTGAAAGTGGGATAGGCCTACCCAGCTGGGGGATGGCCCACACACCTGAAAGTGTGATAGGCCTACCCAGCTGGGGGATGGCCCATGCTCCTGGAAGTGGGGTGGGCCTGGCTGACCTAGCTAGGGGATGGCCCACCCTCCTGCAGGGGCATTGGCTGACCTAGCTGGGAGATGACCCACCCCCTGCAAGTGGGATAGACCAACATGGCTGGGGGATGGCCCATGCTCCCAAAGCTAGAACTCATTCCAACACAGAGAGATTTGTCAAAGGAGGATTGGCATCAGCTGACCTAGGTGTGGTATGGCCTAACCTTCTCAAAGTGGCCTTGGCCAGCCTAGGTGCAGGATAGCTTACCTTCCTGAAAGAGGCATTGGCTGTCATAGGTGTGGGGTGGTTCCCCACCCTCTTGAAAGGGGGATCAGCTGACCAAGCTGGTGGATGTCCCACTCCCCTGCAAGTGGGATAGGCCAACATAGCTGGCAGTTGCCACATGCTCCTGAAAGGGGAATTGGCCAACCTAGCTGGGGTGTGGTCTACCCCTAAAAGTGGCACAGGCTGACATGGCTGGTGGATGCCCCAGAGAGATTTGTGAAGATGCTGGTGGATTCCTGTGGGCCACTAGGTGTCTCTGAAAGTCAGGCCACCTTTAATGGCCCACCCTCCTCAAAGGTGCATTGGCCAACCTAGCTGGGAGGTGAGCCACCCCTTGAATGTGGGATCAGCTAACCTGGTAGGAGGATGACCCACAGTGTTGAAAGAGGGATTGGCCAATCTGGCAGAAGGAATCATTTCCAAGGAATGGGGGCTGGAATGTACTTAATCAGAGGTTCTACCAGTCTTGCAGTATTAAAGCATGTATTCTTTATGGATTACAGCTTGAAGCAGGCTAGGGCTCATTTTAACCAACCAGAATTCTTGTTACAGGTTTACAAGGTTGGGAGTCAGAATGTTGATCATTATTGGCTGACTTGGCTGAAATTTTTTACCAATGGAAAAACAGCAATATTTTATCAGTATTTACAGGATATATAAGGTTTATATTTGAGCATGTTTACAGGGTAATTTGGAGCCATAAAGATGTCTTTGTCTTTCCTTGTGGAAGTTGGGTGGCATTTTCAGGAATGGAGAAGGAATGTGTTTTGGGTGGGAGGGACACCTCACCAGCCCCAGTGCTTTTTCCACAGTTAGAATATTTGCACTCAAAGGAGATGGTTTTCTCTGCTGAACCTCCTACCCACTTTTGAATTGTCCCACACTGGGGACACTGGACTGGTAAGAGGTGACCCCAGGGTTTGAGATGCTTGTCAGTCCAGAGAAACTTTTCCACCACCAGAGCTTCTTCTTGCCACATGACCAAAATGATGTTTGAATGCCTACCCAGCATACCACAGTTATTGAGAGCAACCCTTGCTGCACTGGAAACAGGAAAGCCTTGGATGATAGTGTTGTCCAGGAGGCTCTGGAGGTAGGGGACAGTGCAAGCTAACTGCAGATGTTCAGCATCAAACAGCAGCATGGATCTGGGGGTGAAACTGGCAACTGTGAGAGATGAGTACCTAGTAGTTGATAAAACTTACTGTTGGGCTACTTCTTTCACCCCATTAAAACTTTGGGGATTGGTGACCACAGAGCCACAGACATAAAATATTATGTCTGCCCCATCTACCACTTTACTCAAGGGACTGAGAAGGAGTTGGAGAAACTGTAGAAGGTTAGCAGGGAATGAGGGAGAAGGGTGGCTCAACTCACCTCAAGTGTCTTAGAGGCCACCGGTTTGTTGTTGATATATCCAATAAAGAGGTCTCCCCTGTCCTCATCACTGTGGGTAGTGAGGAAAAGGACCACCTTTGAATAAGCACAGAGGGTGTTGGCCAGGTGAGATGCCTCTTTCTCATATGCCTCCATGGATTCTGGGGTGCCAAGGTTGAAAGGCAGCTGGGAGAAGTTGTAGTCCCCTTCAGGAAAGTAAGCCTGGAGGAAAGAATGTAGCATGGCCACCTGGGGATGACCAATATCCTGGTGGATACCTTCTAGGTAGAGGTGGACAAGGGCAGTGGGAGGGGAGCCACTTGAGAAGTCATGGCATACTGGAAGCCTCCAGGAATTATAGGGGGAGTGGAGAGGACAGGCTTTTTCTTGGAATAAAAACCCTGAATGGAGTTGAATGAAGTATAGCAGCAGGGGTGGATCATGAACTTACAAAGTAGGGCTTGGGATCATTCTTGTTTTTTTGCCAATGACAAGTTACACAGATGAACTTGACATCAGGCTTTTTAACCTTGTACATGTGTTCCTCAGACACTATCAAGCATTTATGGCATACAACTCTGTTGCATCCCTTCTTATCACACACCCACATGTCCCCACCATCCCTACACATGACGCAGAACTGCAGAGCATGTCAGTGGATGTATTGTATATGGACTTAACTTACTGAGTTAATATTGGCAGGCTTCTTGAGGGAAGGTTTGTTGGAAGCAGCCTTTGCCTTGGCCTTCTTGTTCTGTAGGACTTGAAGATTTACTCTTGGAGCACTGCCACCTGTGACCTTCCTGGCAGTTTGCTTGGTCCTGGCCATACTAGTGATATTGGTATTAGTATGTAGTATACACAACACAGTAAACACAACAGGTTTACCTTGGAGGCTAACTACACACAACAGGGGATATGATGCAACACACAGAAGGGGTATTTAGTACACAGTAAGCATGGCAGCAGCAACAAATGTATACCTGGAAGGGTGACAGGGTATTAGTAGGTAGTACACATGACACAGTAAACACAACAGGGGGGACAGTAGACATCTACCTTGGAGGCTAACTACACACCACAGTGGGGATACAACACAATGTAGGGAATGGGTTTTCCCTACCAGGAGATTTTATTTTTATTCTGTGTTTCTCATATTCTAACTTGATTTTCTAGTTCTTTTATGTTTATTACTTTAGTGCGACATTTTATTGCTTAGTCAGCATTTTTTTACCTACTGGGCATGTACTTACTTTTCTAAAAAAAAAAAAAGTTATGAGTCACAAGTTCAAGTTTGGGTTTCGAGTTCAAGTTTGAGAAGGTCGAGAGTGGCCTTTCTCTGTATTTAGACAGCCTCAGACAGCCTCAGACATTCTCAGACAGCTTCTCTCACCAGGCTATAGAAGCCCCTTTGGAAGATCTCTCCCCCTTCAGATATTTCCACTCTCCCCCAGTCTCTATTCAGCTTTTCCTACAACTGGAGCCCACTGCAAGGGGCTTCTGTCTTAGCCTGGTGATCTTTTTCTCATTGCTTTCAGTCTCATTCTTGCAGTTTTAGGTCTCACACAGTGGCAGTTTCAATGTTTTCACACACTCTAAAGAGTATTCAAAAGTGAAAACACAATGTTTTATTATGATTCAAATTACCATGCTCTCATAAGATTTTATTCTGAGAACATTTAGAATTTTTATTACCAGTCTATATTGGGAGAAACATTAGATATCCATCCAAAGACAATTGAAAATTATATATTGTGTAAATGTCATAAGGTTATTGACAATAATATCTGCCCAATACTCTTTAGAGTGTGAGAAAATATTGAAGCAGCCAATGATGAACGAGGGTTCAATATTTTCACATGCTCTAAAGCATATTGGGCATATATTATTGTCAATAACCTTATGACATTCACACAATATATAATTTTCAATTATCTTTGGATGGATATCTAATGTTTCTCCCACTATAGACTGGTAATAAAAATTCTAAATGTTCTCGGAATAAAATCTTATGAGAGTGTGGTAATTTGAATCATAATAAAACATTGTGTTTTCACTTTTGAATACTCTTTAGAGTGTGTGAAAACATTGAAGCCGCCACTGTGTCGTGTCCTCAGTCTCAGTTGTGTCCCGCGATTTCCCACCCCAGTCTCACTACCGCGCTCTCCTTTCGAATTTTTGTCACGTTTTCTCCCAGTATTCTCAGTTATATATCATTTTCCTTCATTCAAGTTCCCTCGTGACAGCATGCGCAGCCCGAGTTCCCCGAGCTGTGGACCCTCCAAAGCTTCGAACTTCCCTCAGCACCCCTTCACAGACCTTCGAAGTGCCCTCGAAGAAATAATCCGAGTTGCGAATGTTGCTAAGTCACTCCTTCGAGCCTGTGGAGGCCTTCGAGAGGCCAGTGCCTTGCGCGCACAGCCACCCACCGATTCCACGAGTCGCTCACCCCACCGTGCATACTCATTTTGCTTTTTTTGTGGTCAGAAAGGTCATATTCGAGCCAACTGTGATTCATGCAAGGAATATTTGGCCGCAGGAAAGTGTCTAATAGTGAAAGGTCGTGTCGTACTCCCTACAGGACAAGAGATACCGCGAGAAGTACCCGGGCGCACTCTCAAGGACCATCTGGCACGCTGGGATCTAGGAAATCGGTCTAAGGACATTCGGATTCCTCCTTCGAGTCCAGGCTGGCTACCATTGGAGGATGTGGGTAGTCAAATGCCGCAGACCCAAAGGGTTTCACTAGGTGTGTCCCAGCCCCGCTTGTTAGTGCACCCCAATACCCCCTCGGAACAACCGTTGTGTGCACCACTCTCAGCGGAAGGGCCGAGTCGTCACTCAGTGCTGGCACAACCTCAGGTTCCCATTCGAACACCTACTGTGTCCTCGAGCTCGAGCGACACCTCGTTGTGCCGCCCTCGTTCACCTCCTCAGTCTCTACCTACAAGATACTCTTGTGGTCAATCTCGCTCTTGCTCTCGATCTTGATCTCACTGCCCATGTTCGCCATCTCGCTCGTATGTCGAGAATTCACCAAGTTGTGGCCGTGGCCGCCTGCGTTCGCCGTCTTGCTCATACTTCGAGAGTCCACCCAGCTGTAGTTATAGGCATCAGTACTCATATTCAAGCAGGTCGCGCAGCCGTGATTCCCGTGATTCCTGCGACTATGACCACCGCCGCTCTCCACCACCTGCGCTGTCACTCGCATGTTCACGTTTATCAGCAGTCTTGAAGGATGAATCCATCGTAGACCATCTATTGGACGGTGTGGTGAACTCCAGCACCTACAGTAACCAGTCGTCTCATAGTAGTTGGGAACCAGTGCACTCGGGAAGGCAGTACAGCCGCAGTCGTACACCCCAGCCCTCTCGTAGGGTGTACTGAGTCGATATAGGGCCACCTTGGCTCACTGGGATCTCTTTTATTGTGTTTTATTCTTCTTTTTATGAATATATTGTTCATGGAGTCTCCCCTTGCCAAGTGTCTGGCAGCCGTGCGCCTCCCTTGTCCCATGCCTCGTTGACGCGATATCTCAACCACCGCTCACCCGTCCCTCTCGCAAATCTGGATTTAGGCTCTACTCGACGAGAGCTTTCAAATGGTGTATGTTTTGTTGCAGCGGCCTCAGCAGCTCTGGAGATATGGCCCAATCCCTGGAGAAAGGCACTGCAGGACGAAATTTGGAATATCTCGGGTTTGGGTGCGCCGTTTTCTCCGGTTCCTCGTTCTCCCAACTCTCCTTGTGCATCCCTATCACCACCTGAAGTTTCATAGAGTTCCACCTAGCGGTTCCTCACCAACGCGATGCCACCCTCCTCCCCCCTACTGTGGTTAGACCATAACTCTTGCAATTCTTGACCGAATCGCTCGCTTCTCTCAGACGTGACTCTATTAGACGACATCTACCAGACGATATAAAAGACGTAGCGCGCGCATTAACGGTTCTGGAGTTATTTGAGTTTTTGTGTCTGAACAGGGTACAGAGGTCGAGATCGTGTATCTCGTTTGTTTTCACGCCGGGCCTCTCGCTTTCTCGCATGGTCGTTCTACTTGTCCACAGCTACCTGGTGATACCCTTTTCATGGTGATGCGCTCATTGGTTGCGGAGATATGGGAGTTTTTTGTGTATAGAGGAGTAGGAGGCGGCCTTGCGGATATCTCGGGATTGGATAGGCCAATTGGTTTGATTCATTTTTCATCATCTCCTCCCAGGTGCCTTCTACCACCACCTCTAGTTTCGTATCGATTGCCTCAGTGGTTGCCCCACGGCGGCGTTTTCTTCTTCCCCAGCCTGCTGCCCCACACCGTATCTGCGTCGTATCTCCCCCGGATCCTTGCCGTGCCTCTCGATTTTTTGGGACATAGTACTACTCTGTCAGCGCTTTCGAACGGTGTACTTCATGTCCAGGTTGGTGCAGCCGTTGTCGAGAAATCAGGATTCTTGTGGGTAGAGGTGCCTTGGACCAGTTTTGCGAATATCTCGGGATTGGGTGCGCGTATCCCCTCAATTCCTTGTTCTCCAGGCTCTCCGAACTCCCCTTGAGCGTTCCCCTGCATTTTGTACTGCTGCGCTGACCCGTTGCTCGTTGGTGCATACCCTTCCTCCTACCCCCTCCTGTGTTTGGGGCATAACTCGTTCAATTCTGGTCCGAATCGTTCGCTTTTTTTAGACGTGACTCTACTAGACGAACCCTACCAGACGATATACAAGATGTAGCGCACGCATTCACGGTTCCGAAGTTTTCGAGTTTTTGTCTTTAAACAGGGTTCAGGAGGTCAGGATGGCGTATCTCGCCCGTTTTCACGCCGGGCCTTTTGAATTTTTGCACAGCAGTACTATTCGCTCACAGCTATCTGGGAGTATCTGGTTTATGGCGACGCGCTCAGTGATTCCCGAGATATCCACTTTTCTGTGTCCAGGCTACAGGCTATCATTCCTGGCGGCGTATCTCCCTCGTTTCTCAGCCGTTCCTCTCGAAAATTGGCACCTGCGTTCTCCTTGCGAAGCTGACCCGATTGAATGCTCTTTCGGAGAATTCTGTGCAACCGTTCTCAAGATATGGCGAAGTCCGCCTCTGAAGGGCTACCGGTGACGGTTTTGGCGATAACTTGGGTTTGGCAGGTCCAATCGGTGAGATTCTTTTTGCACCGTGCTCTCCCATGCAGGTGGAAGTACCTCCCGAAGTTTCGTGTCCACCGGCCTCGCCGTTGCTCGTCAATGCCTTGTTCTCCTCCCCTCCCCATTCGTGGCTGGCGCCTTTCTCCCCCATTTTGCCGCCGTATCTCTCGCTTTTCGAAGATCCTATTCTACTCGACGAGGGCTCTCAAACGGTGTATCTTACGACGCTGTCATCATCCTGGCTGCGCAGATATTCAAATTTTGGCTCGTGGGGAGCACTATGGACCGTTTTGCGCGTTTCTCAGGGCCCGGATGGGCCCTTTAGTATAATTCCTTTTACTGCGTCTTCTCCCTTGTGTCCCCTTCTGTCTCCCGCGGTTTTGTGTCGACAACCCGAGCCGTTGATATGCGGCGCTCTCCCCTTCCCTCCTCTACTGTCCCTCGACGTGTGCGCGCTGTCTCTCGTTCGTCCCACAGTCTGTCCCTCTCGATTTTTTGGCACCTCACACTACTCGATGGGAGCTTTCGGACGGTGGGTCACACGTTGTGGCTACTTCAGCGGTTGTGAGGAGGTTTCAGCTTTCCTGGATGAGCGGTTTTGGGCGGTTTGCAGGTATCCTAGGACTGGCTGGACCTCAACTGGGGACAGTTGGTATCTAAGTGATGGGGATTGAATCCATCATAATATTTAATTATTTATTAATATTGTGGTAATTGCAAACATGCCACAACAAGGTATCCCCACGTCAGTTCAACTAATGCTCCGACAAGCTGGCAACCAGCCCAGGACGGACTGTTGCGTGCCTTCTGCTGTGCCTTTGACTATACAACATGGTAAGATGACACTCTTGTCTTTCAGCTTAGACGGGTTGTGAAAACGGTGTGCAGTTTTACTCAGAGGCTATCTTATCGCGTCGCGGTCCTTTGGCAAAAGTATGGCTTGCGGCACACTTGGAACGGAAACTCTCCAAAACACAGACACTGCAGACCGATATTGAGCAAGCTGCATGTAGGTATGATTTCGCATGACAACGGTTCTGTGTCTGATGCGACGGGAGGTGCTATCATGGCACCAGAGGTCGAAGTGATGGCACTCCGTCTCAGTGGACAGCTCTTGCTCGGCGTTGTCCGCATCTACAACAGGAAGGCCAAGTACCTCCTCGACGATTGCAATGAGGCTCTTCTGAAAATAAAAATGGTAAATACTCACATCCCTTGATTGTACTCGGGCTGAGCGCAGGTTCCCTATCCAGGCGTTCCGCCCAGGTGTTGTAGATATGATCGAAGAGCAGTTGGCTGCGAATCGCAGCGCAATCACTCTTCAAGGTGGTAACTTGGACTTGGATGTGCTTATTCCTGGTATCAACTGGTGGGTTACTGTTATTCATGTCGAGTGGTGTGACTATACGCTTTGTCACAAAAGGAACATCGACTTCGAAGATCATATAGCTGAGCCTCAGGGTCATCACGTCTCCCGAGAAGCCAACATCACACTGCAGACTGCCGACGAATTCCAGCTCGATCTAGATAACCCTGGCTACGGATTCGATCTCGGCCCATCTGATGGCGTAGGTTCACAAGACTTTGGTGAACTCGACCTTGGGCTTGATTTTGGTGATGGACCAGTTAGCGTCATCAACGGAATTGTCGAAGTTGGACGTGATGCACCCATCCCATGGAGTGCGAGAGAGTCTCTGGAGTGGATGGTGGGCCGTGGTACAGATAAGGATGAGATATTCTCTCGTGTTAGTGGGGCGGCTTCCGAGTTTCGATTTAGTGTGGACAGGGACATTGACATGCCTTTTGGACCCGATATTGGTGGTATGGACGTTGATTTGGGGCTAGACTTCGGAGACGGTCCATTGAGCGAGCCAGAAAGAATGCGAACACGATCGCCGTCCCGGATGTGTGAGCTATTTCTCATCACTTCTCTCGATTCGTGGTATTCAGGTCTTCTTAGCGTCTCCGCTCACTGAGCCTCCGCAAACACCACTCCTTGACATGCAATTCACTCCACATTTGGCAGCAGAGACTATTCCCGGAGAAGACGCTGAGGGTGAGGGCACTAAAGTCAAGCGGAAGCCAAAAGAGAAGAAGCAAATTATCGATACGGTTATAGAACTGACGGACGAAGGCGGAGCCAGGGGAGGGAGGGGTTTTGGTGCCCCTGTCGTTCAAGACGTCAGCGATATCCTGACAGAGCAACGGTTCCTACCTCGCTCCTTGATGGTTATGCGTCTCATGGAAATTCGGGAGGACCCTTTGGCACATTTCTTGCCGACCAAAGTCACTCCTGAAGGAACATACCTTTGTGTTGGCCCACCAGGGTTGGCTCCAGAATTGACTGGTTTGTTCTTGCGGCCAATACAGAGCGGGCCCCTATCTAAGAAGAGGGGTACATCCCCTGGGAAGGGTAGCGGGAAGAAGCCGAGGGTGGAGGGTAGCGTGCAGGATGAGGAGGAAGTCGAGCAGGCCCGACGGGATGTGAGCGTGGTACCTAGTGTCGGTCTGCCTGGTGATGTTCTGGGTCTGCGCGCCAGCCTTGCTTCCGATGGCGGTGGCTTCGAGTTTGGCGACATGACCGGAGTGGTGGATGATTTCCAAATGAATGTTCCTGACGACTTCCCTACGGCCCAGGAGGACCTAGGGGCCGAACGTGCCAAGAGCCTCGCCCCGTCTGAGCTAACTCGTCTATCTACGCCCGGGATTGAAGGTGAAGAAGAAACTCATGCCGATCTTACCTGCCCCATCGCTGCTTTCGACGTTCAACCCTTACCATCGTCCCAAAGCCAGGAGACGGGCGGGGACGTCGACCGCAAAGGGTACAGCAAGAACACCGTAAAAGCGCTTGCCATCATACGCCGAGATTTGCAACCTACGCATGATGATCAACAGCCCGCGATGAGTTTCGCCAGAATGTCACAAAAAGCATCACGACGGGCTGCGTCTGCATTCTTTTTTGAGCTTCTGGTGTTGGGCACGCGCGACTGTATCAAACTCATTCAAAGTGCCGCTTTCGAGAACATCAAGATCCAAGCCAAGCCCAAACTTTGGGAGCAAGGTGGGTCCATTGCTTCTGCAATGAGTCTGTAGGTTCGATCGATAGGGCTAATTTTATACAAGACACGCCTCCGCTTCGCTCTGGCGGTCTTTTCTGAGATGATTGCAGTGCAAATGGGAAGCATAGATGCTGCTCTTTTATGCATATTACACGGTAAATGAAGGTCTAGTTTACAGAAGAATTCCTTGGTATGTAATGTTAGTGGTCGAGTTCTCATTAGGGGGTTAAGAATGTGGGCATGGTTGCAATGATGAATGTGCTGCAAAGGCTGTGGTTGTGGCTGGGAGGATGACATGATGGAGGGAGCATGCATATTTTATTGCAGATTGCATTAATGAGAAAAGTCTTCCCTCTTCCAGCCTTGCCATTGATGAATGCATATAATGGGTCCCCATTGACAGCATAGTGCACAATATTATCAAAGATGGATTGCTGGTTGGAGGTCATGACTGCATAAGCCTCATTGGCATCTGCAGCCAGTTCATGTGCCTCTGAGTCCCACTTTATTTGTTTGTGAAGTAGTTCACTCAGATTATGTGCAGGTTGGGGGAGTCCAAAGTTGTCAAGGACTTACCCATGTTCCTCTAGTGCACCAGCAATAGACTGATGCATGGCTGTGAGCAATGTCCATGTTATCACAAGACTGAGGCATGAAATCCTGAGATAAGTCTATTTGGAACTTTTGCCACAGTACAAGTGGTTCTATGATGCAGTCATTGACCAAAAGATGGAGGAAGAGAAAGTGAAGCTCATGAGGTGTGCATAGAGCAGAAATGGCTTCATGCATAGTGTACTCCCAAAAGGAGATACTTCCAGCCCCAGACCCTCTGGGGCATGGAGGAGAATATTAGAATAAGCAACCAGTCGCTTATTTTTGACAGTGAGGTGGGGTGGCCAAACTCAAGGTTGACTGTGGGAAAAAAAGGTGGTCTGTGGGAAACTTTCCATATATGGAAGGAGTCTGTGGGAAAGTCTGCAGACTGTGGGAAAATAGGGTGGACTGTGGGAAAATTGAGTGGACTGTGGGAAAGTCTGCAGACTGTCTGCCACACATGGGGTGGCAGTCTGTGGGAAAATCTGTTGGTCTGTGGGAAAAAGTAGTGGACTGTGAGAAAGTCTGCAGACTCATTGGGGAGTCTGTGGGAAAATTGGGTGGACTGTGAGAAAGTCTGCAGGACTGTGGGAAAGTCTGCAGACCAGTCTGCAGATCAAGCTTGACTCCAGCATTAAGACTATTAGGAGCATACTCCTCAGTTTCAAGTACCCATGCAATCACTTAGAGAAATTGAATATCCAGCTGCTCAGACACGGAATGCCATTGGGGGTCTGATATTCATACCATTGATCACTTGGCCATCAGGACCCCAATGCTGAATGTAATATCCTATGTAATGTGGGTGATTTCTGCCAGAGATCTGGTGGGCAGCCAGGATGTGCAGGTGGAAGGGGATACATGAGACCATTTGTCGTGTCAGGGTCATGAATGGATGCGCTGTTCATTTCTTTCAGCAGGGCACATGGAAGATGACTTCAAATGAAGTGGGAACTCCCTCAGGTGTCCAGGACCCACCATATATGGTGAAGATCTGACAACAAATACATACTTATGTAAAGTATCTCACAGGTCTGATTGCCGCTGCGAAGTGGCACAGCGGTTCCTTGAATGATGCCGGAGTCCACGTTGACTTTGTTGTATTGGGTACACGGTACACCTCTCTTCCACATTGCCTCTATCGAAGCGTCACCGGAGACGAATGTCGACACTCTCAAAAAGCGCATCTTCGAGTCACAACCTGACTTACAGGGTGGTCCCATTAGAGCCAACCTTTACAAGATCCCAGACACGCATCGTTTGCCTGCTGATGGGGAATATGAACATGATCTCGGTGTGCTTTCTATCTCTGATTTAGGTCAACCCCTGCGCAATCGACAAAGGTTAAAAAATGTATTCGTGCCACAACCCAAGGAGGAACATCTTCACCTTGTGCTCGGTACGTGTTCATGACAATGATGGCAATGATCGTAACTCGTTGTTACCGATGTGTAGATGCTACAATTATGACCATCGACGTCTACATTCGCGGTGCAGGTCCCCTCCGCTCGCTCACTATCTCAATATCGAGACTGGAAAAGGTGAATGTGTTGAAGGATAGAGTCAAGGAGACCTGTACAGACTTTGCGGATATATCCACCGATCGCTTGGGAGTATTCAAGCTTTCGTTCTGTGATCACAACGAACTAGAAGAGGTTCTCAATAGATACGGAGATGGCACTTTTCTCCTCGGAGAGCAGAAATTGGAGACTTTCTTCAGTGACCTCCCATTTTCTCAGGATGCGGCACGTGTTGTCATTGAAGTATTGCCTCAGCGTAAATATTACCGTGTTTGCTGCGAATTTAACAACTGATTACAGAATTGCAGAGGGTGCAAAAGTCCCACCATCATCCAAACCTTTTACTGCGGACGGAGACATGGTTTGGGAGGCGCGCGAAACATACCTTAGGGCAAGCTCGACGGAGAAGCCTTCCACTACCGCTATCCCATCGTCATTTTTTGATCGACAAAAAAATGATTGCAAAGCTATACCTTGCGGTCGCCCTCGCAAATACGAGGACCGCGTTCCTACGGTTTTGTTACATCCCGTCTTTGGTCAGTTTATCGAGGACACCAAGGAGATCGAAGTCTCTGCAGAAGACAACAAGTTGGTTGTAGAACTTGCAGATGCTATGTCTGATTTATACAAGAACGAATCCGAGCGGATCGATAATGTAGGAAAAGTCTTGACGACCTTCGATATTCATTTTTCCATCACCATAATCAAATGCACTGGATATGAAACCGATGGGGACATGGCTGTCAAAGATTATTGTTATGTTATCGCAGAGTTTAAAAACGAAGCTGGGAATACCTCGGGAGAGCCATACTTTCAGTCTATAGGATACTACCTGGAGTCGACGAGAAAGGAAGCGGTCACAGTGCCAAGTTCTCCCTTGCCATGTTTCCTCCTCTCCTTTTTCGGTCTGTTTTCGTGCGTCGACCATTCGTCGTCGTATTGACCCTCTTTTCGCAGGACCCTACGTCATCTTTGCCGGTGCTGCGTGGAATCTGCGTCCAACGATACAACTGCTGTCGATGCCCATTGCATTTAATATCCATTCAATGGACACTGATAATCTACTCGTCTTAGCACGTCACATGGCTGCATTCCGCAAAGCTACTCAAACGCTGAAGCGATATTATGAAGACTTGCGGCCCACACAGCCATTACAAAACACGCCGTCCCCCCAGCTGTTTCCGTATCCTACAATGTATACTTTTATCGTGGATGGTACCAATCGGCGATTCTCATATCAGCAGCAACTGAAGAACAAGCTCGTATTCTTCGGTACCGAGTCTGCTGAGGGATCAGCCATCGTCGATCGAATCTGCATCAAGTTCGCCCGGCGGTATTCACCTGACGCTCACAAACATTGCGCATCTGTAGGATGCGCTCCCGCATTACGAGGTTTCGAGAAGATCCCCGGTGGCTGGTTCATGATAGTGATGGACGATCTCAGCAACGACTACGAAACCTTAGAAAACCAGCAGGTCCCCGTTCCCACCAAGGGTCTTATCCGCGCGAAACTTGCGGAATTTCACAAAGAAGGTTTTGTCCACGGCGATATCCGAGATACAAATATCATGGTCTCCAAGTCAGACAACACGCAATTCAGAATCATTGACTTTGACTGGGCGGGCATAGCTGGAGAGGTGAAATACCCGGCATTTTTGAATCCGGAAGTGCGGAGGCCAGAGGGTGCCTCTGACGGGAAACCTATTCTTGCGGAACACGATGACGCTATGCTTAATGACATGCGCTAGTCTTTTCCCATGGTGTCAGGAGCGATGAGTCGGACTTATGGGGTTGTAATTCACGGAGCTGATAAACTTGATACGAGTAAAGCACATGTACTCATTCAGAAGCTCATTGATAGTGTTGCTGTTGAAGTGAACTCAGTTCAAGGTGGATCGAAGTGTAGTACCCCGTGAAATGACAGTCCGACACCACTTCGACTTGTCCAAACTGAGACGAAGTGCACTTTGTTCAGCTCGTGAGGTCCGTTCAAAGTGGGACACTAGATTGGTCAGTCTCTTGTTGGTGTGTAGCAACTAGCAACTGTAGTGTATTTTCCTAAGCGATTGCATGGGTACTCGGAACTGAGAAGCATGCTCCTTCTAACGTAGACTTACTTCCACGGCCCTTTATCTGTCTCGACACATCGTCAAGACTGTCAATGCCTCTCTGAGTCACCCATTTCAACAGCCAGGTTTCACTAGCCATGTCATTTATCTAGAGGTAGAGATCGCAGTCTTGAACAACAGTAATTGTCAGGGTCGAGGACTGGTGAGATGGAGATCATTTTGTAGCTTTTGCATGCCACTTATCATGTTTGTAGATACTTGAGTTCGAAGAGGGTTGCTATTAGCTTTGCCAGTGCAACTCCTCTCGACGAAGTCCAACTGTACACCACCAATGCAGAACGAGAGAATACTTTCGTTGGCTACGCTCCTACTCCATTGGCCGGTGAGCGAATATATATGACGAGAGGTACTCACGGGCACGCACAAGGTTGTTAGTGCAGTATATGACCATGCTCAAGCTGGTGAAGGACTCGATCCCACCAATTGAGGAGTTTACTATGACGCGCTATTGCGTATGTCCCCATTCTCGTGTCTCTCCTCGCTCATCCATGATCTTTACCTCGTTATCAATGGACATGCAGTGATTACGTAGCTGGATATGGCTGCTGTGCTGCATAAGACCAAGGTGGCCACGGTGGAACATTTGAGTGAAGCTGGACTGGAGACTGGGAAATGGATAGCTGAGATGACGCAGGTACGTAGGCTCCCTCAGATATTCTGCTCCGATATTTCTCTGCTCTCCCCTCACAGCACGCTTCATCTTCGACTAAACTTGTAATGCACAGAACTTCATAACATTCATGGACGCACTCAAGCCACATCTGCGTATGCCAGGTATGTAAGGTTCAAAGGGAGCAAGGACTATGATGGGAGAAGTCGCCTACATCAACAAAACCTCACTTTCGTGCTATGTCATTTTGACCGTGATTAACCTCAAGTTCAAAGTGAGAGTCGGTGTCGTTGATAGGCGAATTTCGTTGTTGTTTGTTGACAAACATGCAGAGAAACAAATCCTTTGTCGCTCCCAGCGATCTAAGCGACTCTGAGTCGCTCACAAAGACATGGAAGGTTTGGTTGAACACTCACCCACACAGCCCAGAGCTCAACTCCTCTACAGATGTGCACAAAGGTCTCCAGCTACTTCGAACATGGTCAGCATCTCGAAAATCTTTCATGGAGACTCTCTCATCGTCGATGCTGACAATGCCAAGTCAAAACGTGAATTCGAAAAACTGTCCCAGGAAATGGGTGACAAGCTCGACAAAGAAAAGGGCAGGTACGTCCGTCATCCTCTCAGACACAAACCACATCTACATTCCCCCCACAGGAGCATCGAGGAACCCGAAGCACCCGATTTCAAATGTAACGCTTCCACAGAACTCATTTGCCAACATGCAGCCGAACGCGAGCACAGTCGTGAAGCTACCAAACCTGGCACCATCAAAGGCATGCAGTTCACCTTCTCTGTCGATCAACCGTCCCCTGCAGCTCCCAACAAGGTACTCAGCAAACCCCGCCCCAAACCGTCCCCCGAATCCAAGGAACCCCACATGTCAACCGCTGGACGTGGTCGTCAAGCCACTCATTTGTCCAACCACAACTCCATCGCAGGCGATGACTCCTTCAACGACCAGGACTCGTCTCCCCTGACCATGCGTCCCGTAAGCGAAAACACCCCTCCTTTGTCATGTATGAACTACAACAGCCCACCTTCAAATTCCCCTCCTTGTTCTCTAATGCGGATACCAAAGGTTCCGGGACTCTGGAACCCTTTATAGGGTGGTCAACTGAAATGGAATTTGATAGGCGTTCATGAAGACAAACCATACGGTTGGTAAGATGTAAACCGGATTATCAGGACGAAAAGCACGCAAGCACGCCAGCCTCGGTTATCATTAATCATTCCCGTTCTGTAACCGTCGCGCGTGCGAATTATGTGAAGCATCGTCGATATCTAATTGGCATCCTAATATTCTCCTCCCTGCCCCAGAGCCTCTGGGCCCTGGGTAAGAATTATTGGCCCAATGATGCATGTGCTATGATTACAATTCACATGTTCCCTGAGTTACTTTCTGTACTTACTGTGGATAGAACTAGGATAAGTTTTCTAAGATAAGCACCAGGTTATCGATCACTGTGTAGGTAAAGCCGGGGAGGCAACAGTATGCCAGGACTCCCGCATGCCATTCACGTGCTAGCAGCAACCATGCAATGCGCAGCAGCATCAAGAGTTGTCTAGGGGTTTAGCTGGCCAATTATTCCAGCGTTGCGAATACAAATTTATAGTCACATCTAAGAAGAACTTGGGGGATGGGGTTAGCATTGCACCGCATGTGCATTATGTACAGTAAGTGTAATACTTCATTGTGTTCAATTGGTGAGGTAATTTACCCTCTTTATTATTTCAATTTATTTTGGTAAATATTTCACAGTCACTGCAAAAGGCGCCTACATAAAAAAGGTGGGTCACCTTGCCACGTCGTATAATTATTTTCGTTTCGACTTCACAGAGGTATGCCTACCCCGCTCCCTCCCAATCCCTTCCCAGGAAATGCATTCTATGGTGCGTACGAACGATGCCTTGCCCTCGAGGCTGCGGCGCCGAATCTACGAGGTCCGCCCCACTGTCCGCCTCCTATTGTGTGTGCTCGCCTTCTGGGTCACTTATTACGCCTGGCCACTGGTAATGGTCAAGGTCAAGTTCAACGCGAAATCACCTCGGCAGAGGACAACGAAGGGCTTATGACATTAGCTGGCTTTTATCTGAGCCATTTCATCCACGTTTGTAAATCTCAACGTTCTCGCTATCTGGGATCAATCCCTCTTACTTACCAGTATGGTCCTTCACAGTTAAACGTAGCAGCGGACCAACGCCCCAGCCATCTGACCACCCTTCTCGCCCATCCTTTGAGGAGGCTCGTCAATATGCATTGGCTATAATGCAGCCAGCCACTTTGGATCATCGCACCGCTAGGGCAGCTGTACGTTCACATGCAAATTCTACAGACCATTCCCTCTGACGTCTTGAAAAGGCAAGGCATCGTGACGGTGGCCGTTGCATACTTACTGGAAGACCGGGCCCCGATGCTGGTGGCTTCGCAGTTCTGAATGCTGCTCACATCATCCCAGGATCAACAAATAGAAATATCGGAGAAGAGGGCAATAAAGTGAGGTATTTGCAACGTCTTCCCTTTGCCAACTTACAAAACCTGTATAGCGATTCCATTCTGGGGGTGCCTGGGCGATGTTGTCGATGTTCACTGATGTCAACATCCTGGAGCAGTTGGCGGGAAACCTTATCCATCGGGTCGAGAACATCATGATGATAGACGTTTCTTGCCACCACTATTTTGATGAACTTTCCCTGTGGCTTAAGCCCGTGGAGGTGCGTTCACCAGGTATTTTCTCTCATGCACTTCCTAATGTCTGTCAACAGGGTTTACCACACACGTATCGTGTATGCGAAGCTCATCAAGGACTGAAGCAGTTCCTAGGAATTCCCGATATGGTGACTTTCTCCACAAAAACTGAACATGCTCTCCCCCACCCGGCCTTTCTCGCAGTTCATGCACTTTGTTGTGAGGTGGCCTGGATGTCTGGAGCTGCCGAGTATCTCATAGACATAGAGAGGAGAATGGATCAGACCAGTGTTCTAGCAAAAGATGGCTCGACTGCTGACGTCTTGTCGAGAGCATTGGGACTTGTTCGTTGTTGACTTGCTTTTTGCCTATTTGTCTGTGGCATGTAGTTGACTGCGGTCGTTACTCAGAGGGCCGTGGACTTTGTAGAGTGATTGTCGATGATTTGTTGAGACCAACAAGTATTGTGACCCCAAACTCGGGGAATGAATTTGTGTTGACCCAATACAAGCAAATGAACTTTTGTAGATGACTCACTGCCACTGCAGGTGGCTCCCTCAGTCCCTGCGATGGAGTCCTCACATTTTCGCGATCGCAGCCAGACCTAAGCTCGGTCTGCTATGCCCTCTTTATCGCTTCGGCCAACACCCATTATTTTCCCTCTCAACGTGAGCGAGAGAATCTGAATCCATTCCTCCGAAGGCCCACCTTGCTGAATGTAGTTGGGCACACTCATTTATATCGTCACCATCCACCTTAATAATCTCCTCTCTGCCCCAGAGCCTCTGCGGCCTGGGTAAGAATATTAGGCATCGATGCATATACACGGAATCTGAGCCTCAGTCTGGCACGTCGAAGGTAGTTTGGATATGGGTATTGAGATCGAGTTTGGTGTGCACGGGTCAGTATGCCCATGGGTATGGTGACCTTCTTGGATCGTCGGTTCTGGTTTATATCATGTGTAGGGACCTTGATATCAGGCTTGCATAGCGGCCTGGGACTGCTGCGTCCTCTTAGTAGCACGAATAGGTCGTGTATCAAATGCAAACAGGACTCTCCTCACCCCTGGTGTGCATAAATTTGCCATCCAACACCGCATTTTTATAGGTAAATCTGAGAGCGATGCACGTTCAGAGATACTCTCATCTTCGGCATATCATGGAGTGTCTTGACTAGTCCATGTTCTTCTCAAAAGGTTAATCCTCTGTTGGAATGCACAGAAAGCTCTCGTGGACGTGCACTCATTTCAGATGGTCACGGAATCAATAGCAGCTTACTAGCCAAGCCAACAATCCATTTCCTCTCACACCACAACCTGTTCCTCCGTCCACTCCTCCCTTTTTTCCCTCACACACGCAGGAAATAACCCCTCAGCTGCCCAATCGAGTTGCTTTATGCATTCCAGAGTCTCAACTGGTTTGTACACTCCACCATCCGAGATCGCGGATTGGATCACCAGTGACATCCATTTATTACCAAACACGACCGTGCATGCCATATTGTGGCGTTGTGGGCTGGGAAAGGAAGAATGTTGAATATGAGTAGATGTTCAGTTCATAGGGCGTTCAACGAGGAAAGGTGAAATCATTCATCGCCTGCCATGCCCAACTAGTAGTTTGGATACACACTCGCAGCGTGTCTGTCAGTGCCCAAGCCACCGCAGAAGGTAGGGGTCCAGCGGACAGAACTCACTCTACACCCCACCTCATTTAAACAGGAGACATAAGATCATACCTACCGGCGTGAACAGTATAGGAGTGAAATGATCCACGATCCCAGCCATCAGCTTCCCACATCTCTCTACATCTGCAGAGGACAGGACAGTGTGTCTGGTCTTCGAGTCTTCGACAATGCCGTCCTGGCCGACCGCCAAGTTGTTGTCTGCGTTCGCTACTTCTTCCCCACCTACTTCTTCTGCTTCGAAGTCAGTTGTCGTGACGAGGCTGTAATAAATCCCTTTTCGGATCTGCGGACGATCACGAATATTTTCCAGTATGAATGTGACGTGTCCATGCAATGGGATCGATCCAGGCCCGTCCGAATGTAGGTAAAAACAATTAGGTCAATGAAGGCGGACTTACTGATTCGATCTTGTACGGCGTCGTCAGCGCCAACGCCTCCTCGAGATAACCGGGATGCCTAAATGGCACCGGACCACTTGGAAACATCGCTACTAAGCAATCCTGCACGAGTGTGTGTAGGTGAGGAAAGTCGAGCTGGACTGGGGAGGACACACGGGGATAGAAGCGACACGTGTGAATGGTGTCTTTGATGATAGAGGACTGTAAGGGAGACGAGAGGGGAATTCCATCGTCAACACAATACCTGATATAAAGCCATGGTTGTTACAACATAGACACGGGAAAACGCTCACATATCGTGGTATAGATGTTCCAACAACGACACGAAATTTTCTACTCGTACGCCAAGTGCAGATGGGACAATCACCGTTGGTATACATGAACCTAGATGGTTATCCAACTCCACCCTGTCTGCGGCTGGGCCGTCGAGAACACGGCTAAAGTATGTCGAATGTCGAGCGAGCAGGCTCGAATGTAGTACTTTGAATAAGACTGTGCCTTCTTCCAAGTCACCATTGCGAGTGTTCGGATGGTGACGACGACGGACCCGTCGTCAAACCAGTACTTGGCATGTTGGTAGCCTCGGGTCTCTATGGGCTTGAATGTTGGCATGCCCTGCTGACATCCAAGATCTCAAACTGATGACAGATATGACGGGAACGGACAAGGACTCGATTACATCCACACTAGCGGAATGCCAGCCAGCGACCAGTACAGTACCTTACTAAGTCGCTGTACCGGATTCAATAACACATCCCACTGCTTGACCACTTTATCATACTGGGCCGTTTTGGTGCACCTTGTCGATCGTACAATGCCAGCGCCCGTTTGCGATGAACTGCGAGAGTTCCCTACGCCAGTCCGTTCAGTGCATCTTGTTAAGAAAGAAAAAGAAATCAACTCACCTGTCGATAAATCAACGCTCACGCCAAATGCGCCCCCAAGACTCTCCAGCGTTACGCTCCGGTATGACTCCAACAACTGTGGATAGGCGAGAATACGCATTTCACGGACGTAGTATCGAGTATGAGCAAATAAAAGTCGGGAAGGGAGTAAATACGTCTGTTCAAGCGTGGCTGTCGACGGAATCCATCAGTGGACAGGGTAACGAATAAGATAAATGAAGGACGGCATCGGTCACACCACGGGGATGCATCAGTAAGGATGGCGGGTGAAAGCATACCCAGTGCAACGAAAAAATTTGCGTAATGGCAATCATAGAGGCTACGCAGGAGATCCTCCGGGACAGGCAAGTCTGGAAGGACTGAGAATACTTCGGGAGAAGTAATAAGCTGAGTGGGCAATGGTGAGTGACATGTACACCAAAACATAACATGCTACAGAGTGGACAGAGATACCCACCTTTTTCTTCAAGTCTACTCTTGCGAGGGTAAGTATGCTGGCGATGACAGTGAGCGCGACGAAGTCATTGTATGAGATGGGTTCAGTAGCAGTGAAAATGGACAGCGCATCGAGGAGCAACTCGCCGCCCGATTTAAACTGCCGAATGGAAACTGCATGTAAGCCACGATACACCTTAAGACGATTCCCTCTTTCCCTTTTTCCCAATAACCCCCTTCCTCAATGAGTCTGTGTACGATGCGCGAAATTACATGAGTCGGAGAAATGATTGGCGTAAGAGACGCACTTTTCCGCTCTAGCAAGGTTGTCGGTGATGAGAGTATTATCTCCAAAGAAGAAACCTATTCGGAGGAGAGTCAGGGTAATGTCTATCCTCGACCCAAGGCCTGGTGTTTTCTCCAATGCAAGTCGTTGAGCTGCAACAGCGGCATATACGAATTCCTATGAGGTCGGCAGGTTGCAAACCGGACTACGATATACCTCGTCACCTATCCGAGTGAGGTGGTTCGCCCTTGCTTTCAAAGCGTCTGATATTTCAGATTCCCCCTGTCTTCTCGGCTTCAGCCAGGCGTTCGTCCAACTTCCTGAGTTGTCTTCGTTTTCCTTTTCCATGGACTCGAGGAGCTCTGGGTCGACGCCTATCTCACTTGAAGAGGTGAGCACCCGATAATAAGGTGCCATGTCTGCACCGAGTGAGCCTGCGTTTGAGTGTTAAGTCATCTACGCACTGTCGGCCTTGATCCCTTCCAGGAGCGACGTGCGTGCGACATCGTGCAGATGGCCCAGAGATGGGGTTACGAGCGTAAACAGGTGTTGTGGGAGGCTGAGAGTGGGTATGACCACGACAACACGTATCACCAACGACCACCACCATCATTGTCGAACAACCAAGGTCCACGCACTTTCCCTTCCCTCGCCTGCGCCTCTCCGCCATTATGGGCCCACCACCATCACAGGGCCCATGCTACTCCAATGTCCAGGAGATCGATGACGAAATCATAGTACCAATCAACAAAGATGGCTGTGCTGCATCCACAACAGTAGCAGCTGGATCAGGTCTTCCCTGCACTGCAAGCACTTGTGCGAGGTCATAGTCTAAATGTGACCACTTTGCGAGAGTGTGTTTGCTATCTGTTCCACAGCAGCAATCCCTCCTCTGCAAGTTATTCCTCATGTCCATGGCATTCGGTTGACTACTACGTGTTATCATTGCAGCAAGGTCTGATCTTTACTGGAACCGACTCCAGGCATTGGAGAATGGTGGTAAGCACCTTATTCTCTTTGATGATCATACTTGCACTATGACGTGACAACTATGTATGTGGATGCTATGCGGTAAGTCACTGCTCACTACCCTCCCTCACATGGAGTATTTATCGCTAGTTCATATAGATCATTGGCCATTTTGTGGTGCAGAGCCCATTATTATTAGATCGTGATTGTCACTGCTGTAATATAGACAAAGAAAAGTCAAGATGAGCCATTCCAACTGGCATTCTCCAATATCTTTCCAGCTCTGAGCTGAGCATCAGAGGGCCATAACAGACCCCAATTTGAGGAGCAGTGCCAACAATGGGTCTCACTGGGTGGGTTTTGAGGTTTGGATATCCCAGTCGAATGATGATGATGTTTATTGCCAAGTCTGCAGGATTTGTCATCCTCCCTACTATCTATCGACCCCTTTGTCTGTAAAAATGTGTTGGATGTCATGCTGGCTTGCCACTTCTCTTTGTGCTTGCCTCCATCAATTGTCCTGGATGTGATTTAAGGCACTCCTTTCTGGCACAACTCGTTCTGTTTTTCTCAAGTTTCACATAAGAATGACGAGTTAAGTCTGCCAGTCTGCCCAACCTCATAAGTTTTTTGTTGGAGTTTGACTGGTTTCACCTTGTCTTCCTTGTCTTTGTCATCACACAGCCTTACATAATTTTACCTTAACTTAGGTTGAATGTTTTTCCTTTGGCGAACCTCAGACTTGTTCATTTAAAGTCTGAGGTAAATTCTATTCCATTTTTCTGAATATTACATTACTGAGTAATGTGTAGACTCCCTCTCACAGGTTAGAGTACTACAATATAGACTTGTTCATTTAAAGTCTGAGACTCCCTCTCACAGGTAAAACCTGAGTCCATCTGCCTTACTTCAAGAGGTTATGAGCCCCGAGCTCTAACATACTCAAATCATATTTGAACAAGTGGTACCACTACTAGCTACAAGATATGTCATCGCCATCTGCATCATCTGCCTCAAAGGCAAAGGCTGGGCCGTCTGCAAGCTCAAACACGTCAGCATCTGCAAGCGCTAAGGTCTCCCAAGGATCTAGCAGACTCTATGACATAGCAGCTCTCGCAGATGATGGCTCTAACTATCAGATGTGGAAATTTTGAATGCAAAAGGTCTTGTCAGTTTGAGGACTCTGGAACGTCGTTGCTGGTTCCGAAACAAAATCTCCAGACCCTAACACCCACCCAGATGAACATGAAGAATGGCTAAACAAGGACAGAGAGGCGTGTGCAGCAGATAATGCTCACACTCAAGGATGAACCTCTGAGTGGTGTTCTCTATGCAGTCACCACAGCAGAAACCTGGAACAAGCTGAAGGAGTGGTATGAGGGTAAAGGCAAACAGAGTATTGCCTATATCATCGGCGAATTATTCCATGGAACCCTCGCAGATGATCAACCCATGGAGACCCAACTGAATGCTATGCATCAGAAGGCCCACATACTCACATCTCTCAGTCAACCTCTCGATGACTCGCTCGTAGCAATAGCTATGGTCATATCTCTGCTGCAGTCATACTCAACACTCCATACTATCTTGATGGCATCAGATGACAAGCTCTCTGTTGACGCAGTCAAAGCCCAAGTCCTAATTGAGGAGAAATCTCAACTGTCCGCCAAGACACAGTCAGCACTAGCTGCTAAGATGACTACTAACAAGAAGTCTAAGTCAATGGACAAGAAGAGAAAGAAGAAGCAGTGTACTTACAAACCCTGTGGAAAAACCAGGCATACGGAAAATGAGTGTCACAAGAAGAAAGTGGATGAAGCAGCAAAGGCGACTTCTCAGTCAACCTCGCAAAGCGACAAGTCAAAAGAGAAAACCGAGCTGTCAGTGAAAATCGTACAAGTGGAGGATGTGGACAGCACCTCCCTCCAGCTCTTCATGGTGCGTACTTGTTCCGGTACAGGTGCATCAGAATGGGTCATCGACTCCGGTGCTTCAGCACATATGTGCTGTCAGCATGCATGGTTCACCTCCTTCCAAAAATTAATTCCAACACAACCGGTCATCATTGGTGATGGCAGGTCAATCCTAGCCACTGGCAAGGGCAGAATCGAAATGGACATGAAACTGGACAACGGTCACTCAAGTTCTACACTGCTACGAGATGTGTACTATGTACCTGATCTTGACACCAACTTGATGTCAGTACCGGCCTTAGCCTCAAAAGGCCTGCAGGTTACTTTCAGAGAACATGGCTGCAAGATACTTGCTGGAGACAAAGTGGCAGCGCTGGCAACCAAATGGAAATCCCTGTACATATTGGAAGCAAGCGTCACATCTGGCAGTCATTCTGCATACATAGTCAATGCACCAGGAGCACTCGATCCTGCTACTCCCCTGTCTGCCTTCACCTCCCACACCACCATGTCTAAAGCAACCCTCGAGATCTGGCATTGATGCCTCAGGCATGCAAATATTAAAAATGTCCTTAAACTCAAAGAAAAAGATATGGTCTCAGGGATGGAAGTAATCGGTTCTAAAGATCATAATGCGTCTACTTGCAAGGCTTGTCTGAAAGGGAAGCAACATCGCGAGCCCATAACGGCAAAGTCAGATGTGCAAAATCCAAATGTTCTTCACAGAACTTACTCAGACGTATGCGGCCCCATGGAAACTACAGCTCGGACTGGTCACCGGTATTTTGTCACATACATTGACAGACATTCCCACCACCTAGTGGTGAAGTTGGCAAAATCAAAAGACGAAGTATTTGGATTTACGAAGGAGTACTTCACGCATGCAGAAGCCAAAACTGGATGCAAGCTAAACTACCTCTGCAGTGACAGTGGTGGCGAATATAGTTCAAAGGAATTCAAGGCCTATCTGAAGTCTAAGGGGATACATCATGAGAAGACGAATGCATACACACCACAAGAGAACAGTGTTGCGGAATGAATGAACCAAACACTCATTGAGTGTGCACGAGCAATGCTCAATGACACAGGTCTACTGAACAAGTTCTGGGGGGATGCGGTACTACATGCCACCCACATCATAAACCGTCTTCCTACAAAAGCACTCAACAAATTTTCTACTCCCTATGAAGCATACACTGGAAACAAACCTTCTGTTGCCCATCTTCGAATCTTTGGCTGTACTGCACATGCCCATATCCCTGAAGAAAAGCAGCATAAGTTAGGTGTCAAGTCCCTTGAATGCACCTTCCTAGGGTATTCTGCAAATAAAAAGGCTTACACTTGTGTTCATTGGCCTACCGGACAAATTGTTGAAATGCACGATGTCGTCTTTGACGAGGGGGATGGCAGTGAGCTCAAACGAGTTGAAATTGACCTGGTAACCAAGGAAACGAAGGCTCAAGTGTCTGCTACCAATGGAAAAGGTGCACAAGGTGAAACTCACCTTCCTGTGAGCAAAACAGCATCAGATCTCTCTGATAAGAGCTCTGATGAAGGGGACAGTGAAGGGGGAGACTGGGAGAGTGTCATGGACCCTCTCGAGAGCCTAGACGAAGCACCGATGGCCAGCGATCAAAAACGTTCACAATCCAAATCAAAAATGCCTCAAAAAGCTGAAAAAAATGATTTCGGACCATCCCAAGAGCCAACAACTCAAGCTACGCACCTAGAACAACCCCAACGACCCCTCCGTATGCTCCCGCAGCGAAATGAAGCAGTCGCACGGCCTCCAGGTCCATATCCAGTGCCAATTCTGCCAGCAGCAGTCAGAAGATCAACTCGGATGCGTCGTCAGCCAATGCGTGACGATGATCAATGCTTCTTCATCAATTCATACAAGCCTGGTACTCTACCCGTCAAAAGCGCTGTAAATGAAAGGTCAGAAGCGGCGCCAGAGGACACAGCTGTAGAGGGTGAGCGTGCAGTGAGACAATGCGGAGATGAGCCAGGTCAGCCACAACAAGTACACACTGCTTACCAAGCAAGTGCAGCGTGTGACAACGAACCAAACACATTCTCTGAGGCAATGCAGCGCTCTGACGCTGACTGTTGGTATGCAGCGATGGCCGAAGAACTCTTGAACTTTGTGAAGATCGGGCTGTATGAGGAGGTGCTGCACCCACATGACCAAAACGTCATAGACTCGAAATGGGTCTACAAGATCAAACGAGGGCCCACTGGTGATATTGAAAAATATAAGGCTCGTCTGGTAGCGAAGGGGTTCACTCAGGTCTACAGCATTGATTATATGGAGACGTTTGCACCCATAGCTAAGTTCTCAACCATCTGTTTTCTCCTCGCATTCGCAGCTCAGCACGATCTCGAGATCCATCAGATGGACGTGAAGTCCACTTTTCTGAATGGAAAGCTTGAAGAGGAAATTTACCTTCGTCCTCCCCTGGGATTCTGGAACACAAATGATACTGTATGGTGTCTCTATTGTGCCTTGTATGGACTCAAGCAAGCTCTGAAAGCATGGTATACCAGACTCAGAGAAGTCTTTGAGTCTCTTGGATTCACCCACAGCTTTGCCGATCACAGCCTGTTCTTCAAAGTCGAAAATGGGATACTCATTATTGTTGCTGTGTATGTAGACGACAAACTCATTCTTTCGAAGAGCTGTGACACTATCGAGTGGCTTAAAAAGCAGTTGGCTGCAGAATATGACCTAACAGATTTGGGTGAGGCACGTTGGATTCTTGGAATGGAGATTCTACGAGACAGGGACAAAGGGACCATTGAGCTATCTCAGAATTGCTATGTCAAGACTATTCTCGAGTGCATGGGAATGCAGGACAGGCGTGCAGTCGCTACTCCAATCGAGCAAAATCTCAAACTCGAAAAGCTGACAACTCCGGAGTGCGACCTCAAGTCATACCAAAGTGGTCTTGGTGCCCTGATGTATGCAATGCTGGCCATGCACCCTGATCTTGCTTTCGCAGTGGGCATGTTGAGCCAGCATGCTGCCTGTCCTGGTGATTGCCATCTTTCTGCACTGAAGCAGGTATACCGCTATCTACGAAAAACAGCTGATGCCTGTCTTACCTATTCAAAGTCTACCCCAGGTGCCCTAGTGGGTTATGCAGATGCAGATTGGGCCAGAGATATAAATGACCGTCGGTTGGTCACTGGTTATGTTTTCTTGCTGTCCGGTGGAGCAGTAAGTTGGTCTTCTAAGAAGCAGACATCCATAGCGCTATCAAGCACTGAGGCTGAGTATATGGCCATATCCGCTGCTACGAAAGAAATAATTTGGCTCTGCACTCTCTTCCATGAACTAGATGCAGACACAATGGCTTCCCCTACCCCTCTGTTTGTCGACAATCAATCTGCAATCGTGCTAACAAGTAATGCCATGTTCCATGATCGCATGAAACATATTTCTATTCGACACCACTTCGTTCGGGAGAAAATAGAGGATGGGGAACTCGTTATCAACTATGTGCCTACTATGGAGCAGGTTGCAGACGTTCTCACAAAGGGTCTCTCTTGAGACAAACATTTTTTGTTTTCACCTTGTATGGGACTTACTTTTAAGGCTTAGTTCGTTGAGTGGGCGTGTTGGAGTTTGACCAGTTTCACCTTGTCTTCCTTGTCTTTGTCATCGCACAGCCTTACATAATTTTACCTTAACTTAGGTTGAATGTTTTTCCTTCAGTGAACCTCAGACTTGTTCATTTAAAGTCTGAGGTAAATTCTATTCCATTTTTCTGAATATTACATTACTGAGTAATGTGTAGACTCCCTCTCACAGGTTAGAGTACTACAATATAGACTTGTTCATTTAAAGTCTGAGACTCCCTCTCACAGGTAAAACCTGAGTCTGTCTGCCTTACTTCAAGATTTTTTGGGCTTGTACAGAGTGATACTTGCAACTTATGTTCATGGTCCAGTGCTATGGGAAACTTCTGCTATATCCCAGCATCTTCGCAAGTAACATTGAGCGAAGAGTTCCTTTGGACAGTCATGGTTGCTGATGCAGAAGAAATTGACCAGATGCTCTGAATGCTCCGCTCTGCAATTGTTTATGCTAGCCAGTGGTGCAACAGCTTTGTGCCAGCTGCACATTTACCAGGTGACATGCTACTTCTAATATTCGAACATGCATTGCCAGATAGGGATACTTGCATACTTCGAACTCTGAGTCAGGTGTGCCACCAGTGGAGGTCGAGTATTCTGCAGGCTCTGCTTCTGTGGCATAAAGCTTTCAACCTTGTGGATAAGACCATGTGGTTTTCAGAGGTTCTGGGATGAACTCAGACTGTGCATCTAGAATTCTTCTTTGACACTGCAGAAGATTACAGTGGTTACACCATTCCCAACCTCACCACTGTAATGATCGACCACTTCTGGAGATGTGCAAGCCTTCACATTGAGGGATATAGAGATGATATAGAGGAGATCATCAACTCCCATATTATGACTGATGAAGCACCACTCCTGTGTCAGCTGTCAATCCACAATATCTCATGCTCCCTTCCAAGTGCTCATGATGGTGAAGCAGAGATTCCAGATACCTTCCTTTCAGTTTTAGCTCCACAACTGACATCTCTCCACTTGGAAGGCTGTGCATTCAACTGGGACATCATTTGCATGAGGCTAGCTCCCCATGCACCATTACTCTCTTTGCTTCACATTCATAACTTTCACATCTGATTGGCTGCCAGCTTTGCACAGCTTCATTCAGTGCTGGAATCACTTCCAAGCTTGAAGGAACTCTGGGTGCAAAATTTCTTCTTCAGCAGCAAAATGGACTGGGACACATGCCCTCATAAAGTACTTCTTTCACAGCTTACCTCTCTCATTTTTGAATCATCAACTGTAGCTGGTGCTATGTTTCTAGCAGTGCTTGAGCTCCTGTCGCTTATCAGGCTAGAGGTGACCATTGACGTTGGACTACTCTCAATGGACATCCACCAGTTCATGGAGGGAGCCCAGCTAGTGACTTGCAGGATGGCGCATCTTCCATACCTTTATATCTACTATGGGCACCACCTTCTCATCCTGCACTCAAACCATCACCATCGCTTTCCTATGTTACAGGTGATATTCAGGAATTGGGCCCTCCATGATCCTGTTGTACCTGACACCTGCTTCACTGACCTTATTAGAGGCATTGCAAACATTGCAGTGCTACAGAACATGCAAGATCTGAAGGTATCCCTTCTGGTCAGCATTGAACAGTGCCTCGCACCAGATACTTGGGCCTACTTCCTCTGCCACCTAAAAATGATCTCACTCATCTCCTTTGGTGCCCATGCACCAATATTCCTCATATGCATGCTAATTCTGGATGCCTGTCATGGCAATGAAGGCAGTCAGGTTCAGTCATGACTCTTGCCATCCTTGAAGCAAATCACTCTGCTGTCAATCCCCAAGTTGAAAGTGTTGATCAATATTCTAGCTGATGCAAGGAGCCAGGTGGGCATTCCACTTGCAATCTCTACTATCTCATGGATGCAGCCATGACATGTAGGGCAGCCTGTCAAAGTTGTCTGTGAAATGATACTGAACTGGATAGCTGATCCAGTGGTGCATAGCATCCCAAGTGATTCTGTCTGGTCTGTAGACAATGAAAGTACGGACAGTGACTGAAGCTGATGAGATCGATGAGTTGTTGGACAACATAGACACTGAGTAATCAGCCTGTAAATTTTTGATTTTCCATCTTGGTCATTACAGTTACAAGTATCAGCAGTTTATTATGAGAGTTCCACTAAGGTCCTTTCCATTTGTACCCTTACTGAATTTTGTTGCCATGGAGTTCTGCATTTTGTGTTCTTGCCATCAACACCTCACAAACCCCTCTGCCCCCTGATATCCACAAATGGACACAAGCTTAAACATAGAAGTCACTTCACTGCCAAGTTTGCACTACATGCTGTGCCCTTAACAGCCTCTCGGCTCGAGAATGGTCAGAACAGATTCAGCGTTACCATCCTACCCTTCATAAATTCCTCATGTATCTGTTGAGGACTGCATCAAACATGACTATTGTCACACCAACAGTCTCCTCTCTTCACTGCCTGTAGACATCCCCTCATTCCCCCTTAACATCAGTTTGCGATGTTATCGCAACACAGGAAGACTGCACTCCCTCTCTTGATAAAAGACCAAAGTCACCATCAGAGACCACTACTTCATCATCAAGTAACACAAGGTCCAGGCAGACATGGTGATAGGCTACTCAATCTGAGAGGGTGTGTTAGGCATGAGTGTGTGCAAGATGATGCTGAGAACTCCAATGGCCTCCATCCAGATATCTAGTGGCATTATGCCTCCACAATTTGACTGACCAAATTGGATGCCTATGTCTGTGACAGTCACAAGGTGAGCTTGGTTATTGAGTAACGGTTGCATAAGCTTGACCTTCCTTGTTCAAGACATTCTGGACCCCCTACCTGTAGCAGTGTTATGAAGTGCTTCTGTACCCTCACATGCTCTTGCTCTCCTGGATAGCCCTGAGTGGAGGCAGGGGAGTTGTGATCTTGGATTTGTTGAACTGTACAGAAGTTCACTCAGTTCCTTCCCCTATGCATTCAAGTGCTAAAGAAGATGCCAGCTCCCAGGGTCCAGGCGGTGGGGGGTCAGGGGCTGGCTCTTTTTAACTACTGTTCTTGGGATGGGTTTGAGGGGCTGGGAGCAAATATCTTCACAGGTAAGTATTTGATCACTCTGTTACTCTGCTGAACCACTCAGAACCAGGATTGCCCACAGGATCCATCAGGACGATCCATTCAATCACAATCACCAGTGCATCTGGATCAACCTTCGCCTCAGCTTCTACTGTGTTTGTCCCTCTGCTTCACACCATCCTCAGCATCTCTGACTTGCCTGATAGCCCAAGCCCAGATCCTCTTCACGTGCCTTCCTATCCTACTCACACCCATACCGTGGATGATGGTGTCATGTCCAATCAGTCATTCATGTATCCAGGTGACCCTCTGGTTATTACTCCTCATTGAAGTAGCTCATTGTGCCTGTGCCAGCTCATTGACTGATTTGGATCCCAAGTTTGCATTGGCCATCAGCTGGGCCAGGAATGTGAGGCCTGCTCTTGGTTTGGCCTGTGTCTCATTGGCAGAACTATCCTGGATGACGGTTTGCCTGCCATGGCTTTTAGTGGCCCTCAACTTGGAAGGAACATCAGGGTGACCCTCCCCTCCCAGTGCAAAAATGAAGGCATGACTAGTGCTCCTCTCAGATGTTTCAGATGATGCTTTCTTATCAGCAGCATCAAAAATGTTCGGTCTCAGCCTTGCACCTAGCAAGTCTGGTGAATCTCCTTTATTTCCTGAGTCAGAGACCACCCCATCATTTCACCCTTCTCACTGGGTGCAAGAGATGGTTGTTTCTTACAACTCCTTTACTCAGTCCATCAGTTCATGAGAGGGCCATGATGACTCTTCTGGGATGTCTAGCGCTTCCCCATAACAAGTGATGAAAGGCTGACACTTATTTCTTGAGATATATCTGAAACAATTTCCACACCTGCACCACCCTTACCTCTGCCAACTCTACCACAACCACCATCACTGCCCCATGTACTGCCACTGCCACTGCATGTACCCACCACCTCCACCAGCCATACTCGCTGGAAGCGAGCCAACCCCAATACCAAGTACCATGATCTAAGAGGTATGTCCTAAATGAAGAACTGTGCACTTGATACCCTGAATCTGTCCCACCAGCACCAGTATCAGTTCCAATTTGGTTGGTGAATAAGCAGTTTTTTATTAGGTGCCCTATGGCAGTCCACTATGGATAAGTTCATCACAGCACAAAGTGGCTAGGGGAGTTGGAAACAATGCTAACATGTTGGAAATATGCACTGTCTGATGCAGCCTAGTACATGAGGGGATGTGCAATGTTGGTGAACACCAAGACATCAGATGCTCCAGATGTGAGCATGCATGCTTTACCATTAGCTTGCACCTCCACCCACTGGTTGTCGGATTCATGGGTCTGGGTTTTACTCTATTTTTTTTCATTGTGAAGTGCACTACATCACTACCTATTGCACTGCCCATCGAAACTGGGTACAACTCATAGAAGACAACACTCCAACATAAGGTCGATACTCTGATGTGGGGATAACTCTGGCATAAGGACAACTCCAATGCAAGAGCAACTCCAGCTGATTACAAAGTCAAACCCTCAGCATACATTGCCTACACTTTTCAAACCTCCATCTGGCGATGATACTAGCTTTCCAGCATGGCGGTGAAGCCATGCCAACAGCAAACCTGTGGATTAGGTGCTGTGCATCCTTTGTGGTTGTTTTCACCACTGTTGACAAATTATCTGAAGCTTCCAGGGACTTAAGTAAAAGATGCACTCAATCTGCAGAATGACTCGATATGCGATTTGCTTTCTGAGGTTCATAGGTCGACCATCCACTGACAACTATTTGCAAATACTCAGGTGGGGTGGGAATGACCATCATGTGGTTTGTGCTGAGTTCAGGTCTGTGATATCAAAAGTGGCTGATAGTGCTTCTCTGTGGCCTCACTGTGCATGGTACATTACTTTCAGTCTCAACTTTCTCTGACTTACTGTGGAAGACAACTCCATGGGAGTAGCCATAGGTCTTTCCACCTTATACCCAGCTTGGGTAGGACAGTAAGGCAGATCCTTTGGAGGAGATGGCAGCTAGTGGTGTGGCACAAACCAACTACAAGAGCCCTGTGCATCAAGTTTTGGAGTGGTTATCGAGGGGATGCAGGTGAGGCTGTCATGTATGAACCGAGATGCGCCAGCAATGATTCCTGAGGTTAACTTGGGCATTTTCCTTGTTTCATGTGTCCTCCTCACCTCTCTGGGTGCAGAGGAATGGTGCTCAAGTAACTGTAGTCCAGTGTCATACTCCAGTATGCTAGTCAAACAAGTGGTCCCTTGGCATTGCAAGTGCACACCTTGCCTCAGAATGTCTTTGGGTAGCCATTAAAAGCAAGTCTATTTTATGTCTCGAGATGGCACTGATGGTTGTGGGCCCATGATACTTGACTACATCCCCAGCAGACCCGGATCTTTCATTCTGGCATGTATATGCACTGTGAAGGACCTTAAATGTTGCTGCACTGACCTCTGCTGAGGTTGTTGTCACTGAGACTGCAATGCATATCGCTGAAGGTGCCTGAGGATAAAGATGATATGAGCTTGAGGTGATCAACTGCACCTGGTGGGTGGTATGAGTTTTGTTCTACCCTCTGTAAACCTTGTGCATCTCAACCTGCACCCTACCACCTACATACAGGACATATATGGTCCTGATGATCTGAAATCTGGCCCCTGCCAGATACTCCAACACAAGCATAATTATTACCTTGCTTGGCAAGATTTTTACAGTATGCATAAATTCATGGGAACTGTCCTATGCCAGAAATCATCTCCTTTCTAAGCCGCACTGGTAGCTTTGAGACTCATGCACATGCCCAAGGAGCAACATCCTAGGGTCCCTTGGGTGATTGAATGTGATTCCATATAGTAATCCACTACCGAGCAAGGTGTGCTGCCAGTAGTGGCACTTCCTCAGTTCCGATGTGAGTACAGCTCCGACATAAGTACAACTCCGACACAAGTACAACTCCGACATAAGTATAACTCTGACATAAGTATAACTCCGATGTAAGTATAACTCCGATGTGAGTTCAACTCTGACATAAGTACAACTCCGATGCAAGTTAACATGAAAGACAACACAGACACGAGCAGGAGCTACTTAGTAGGCATATTTGTCTGATTGTTCAATGCAACAATTGTACCATTGGTCCATTTCCATAATGACTAATCAGCCATTCTACCAATGGCAGAGTTGTCATTTGATTTGACTGATGTTTTGAGGGTGGAAAATATACTGTGTTCTACATAATGCTTTTGACTTGAGTAACATCATATGTTCTGAGGGCAGGAAATTTCAAATGTTTTGCTTAAAATCATGGTTGGAACATGTGATTGAACAGTCAAAATATCTGTACAATGATTCACCCCATAATCATAAGAGCAAAAACATTGAATGTTCCTACAAAAACCATTATATATGATACTATCATCTTTTCTGACCTGGAACATTAAATCAGAACATGTTATCCATTGATGACCAATGTTTTATTCCAAAACATGTCATGAAAATAGTATCTGCTTAATGAAATGTTTTTCCTATGTTTTGATCAAAACCATTAGGTAATGCCCCCGGTGTATAAATATAGATCAATGTTATATTTTTTAAACAGCAGATCAAAATGTTGTCATAAATCCCAAATCAGTGATGTCAAACATGTTTATATATATGCAGGTATCAGTGGGGGCATTATCTAATGGTTTAATCCAAACATAGTAAAACCATTGAATTAAGCAGATACTATTTTCATGACATGTTCCTGAATAGAACATTGGTCCTCAATGGATAACATGATCTGATCTGATGTTTTAGGTCAGAACATATGATAGTGTCATGCATAATGCTGTTCATAGGAACATGTAAAGTGTGTATCTTCATGGTTAGAGGGAAAATCATTGTGCTGATATTTTCACTGTTTTATCAAGTGTTCTAACCATGGTTTCAAGCAAAACATTCTAAAAGTTTCTGCCTTCAGAACATATGGTTTTACCCAAGTCAAAACATCATGCAGAACATTGTATGAACATTGTATATATTCCACCCTCAAATCATTGGTCAAATCAAACATCAACTCTGCCATTGGTGGAATGGCTGATTGGTCCAATTGGAGAATGGTCTATTGTCAAGATGTCCAATGGACAAATGGTCTAATTGTTACATTGAAATAAATGGTACAAATAACTGCATATGGCCTCTGATTGGACAGTGTTCCAGAGTCGAATGGCATCAGAGTTATGCTTGTGTCAGAGTTGTGCTTACATCGGAGTTGTGCTTATGTCGGAGTTGTGCTTGTGTCAGAGTTGTGCTTATGTCAGAGTCATGCTTGTGTTGGAGTTGCACTTATGTCAGAGTCATGCTTATGTCGGAGTTGTGCATACATCAGAGTCATGCTTATGTCAGAGTTGTCTGTGCATTGTCCTTTGGCCAGTAAGTACTCAGCAGGAACAAAGCATCAACACAACTAGCATGACTTTACCAGGAAAACTTGGACAATAGTTGACAACTGCTAACTGCTAAGTAATTGTTAGCTCTTGACGAATACACGAGTCAAGCCACCACACCACAGGTTGATGGTAAGCATGCACGCTCATGTTCGAGGGTGACGGACATGGCAATGTTGTAGGTACTGGCACTGCAGCCACGAAATGCCCAGAAAAGGTCAGAGTGCTGATAGTTGTTGATGGTGAGACGAGCACCAGTAGATGAGACGACTGCCACTTTGATGACAATGTCAACACCTGTACCACCATGATATGAGTGTTAGAGATAGGGGCTTGCATGTTTCTCATGCGCGCCGAGACCATGCATGGGTGAGAGGGAACCATGTCTGCTTTGGAGCCAACCACTACTCAGAGGGACTCCTAGTGCATGTCATGTTGCAGTCCAACATGCTGATGTTGGGAGCACCAGAAGCGAGGTCATTGCTGCAGTCTGTAACACTCCTCAGATGATATACCATGGAGGAAGATAACCTGCTACGCACAACATTCCTGTGCATACTCTACACCAGCATAGATGCATGAGCTGGCATCCGAAGAACACAAACTCAACTTGACTGTCATATCAGTCATGTCTGTATAGGAAGCGGTGCTGAGTGTGCGAGTGCCAGTATGTCGCCCGATCAAAGGCAGTTAGACACCCCTTGCTTGAATGGGAGGGCCTCCGCTCACGTCCTACAGCCATGTGACGTCCAACCACCCAACGAGGAGCGGTAGAGGAATGATCCTTTGTACTTTATTCTTGCTTAAATGTATATATATCTGCATTTCCCTGCATGTGGAAATTGCATGAGTTGTTGGCCTCGGAGTGCTAGACTACCTCACATCTGTACTTAACACGAAGGCATGATCAGGTATGGCAGTCCATGACATTTGGATGACCAGATTGGTGACATCGAATCTGGAATGTTGAGAGGAGTGCACGTCATGAAGCAACAATTCGAGCATACCCTGGTTCCACAACCATGTCAAGTCCATTCTGACCCACATACACCGCAAGTTCATCTTCAAGATCCAAAGTCGTGACATCCCTGAAAGCAACTCAGGCCATCTGCCAGGACACTTCCATTCTCCCAGATAATGCAAAATGCCCTCAAGGAAGCCACACTCCCAAGCTTCACTTTCATACTCTGCAGAAATCAATAACCCACCTGACTAAATCGCTCAATGATCTCACGTACTAAACCTCTTCAAGAGAATTGTCAAAATGTTCCTCACCAATGGCAGTAGGAGTGTCACCCCAAGAGAAATTGACCATGCACCAGAACGAGTAAACAAATAAGAGAAGGCAATAAATGGGATATCTAGCCCGGCATCAGAAACTCCCAGATATAAACGATCGACCAACTGATAAGTATGAACTCTTGCTTGACGATCCCTGACACATAAAGTCAATAAGCTCAAGCGTAAATGCGATTCAAATTCAAATCCTACTTACCACGTGGTACGTCACTACACGCACCATGACTCAGTAGCCACGGTGTATGCTATCGCACCCAGAATAAACTCGGTTTTGAAAGTCGGAAAATGCTTGATGCTGTCATGAAATGATCTTCACCAAGCGAGAACGGATTCTTCTTGTGTGCAGTATCAACATGGCCATCCACATATTCATCAGTAGTACCACTCAAGATGATGTAGGTCTCCCCTGGTCAGTGGTCCAGGTCCGGACTGAGCCAAAAGAGACTCTCAACCACTGTTGGCGGATGTCCAGAGATGTAATATTTGTAGACCCGCTGAAGAACTGGATGAACACACGTGCAGCAGGCAGATGCTACCATGCACCTAAATCATTGTCCACCAAGATCCCTCTTTATCTGTTAGCCTCATCTCTTCCAATGGTGAGATTGAAGCATCAAAGTGAATCCAATTGAGCTCGTACAATGTGAAGAACATCTAGCTGACATTTTCCACAACCTCTGGCTCGGAACGCTTTTGCAGATTTCCTGACTTTTACAGGAGCAGCACATCGTTGCAATGACTGTAATAATGTGAGTCAACACTCATCGATAATTGAGCTGCTTAGGACCTTCCCCCATGGATCGGAACATCAGGTGCTCTGCATCGACTTTCGGGTCATGGTACAGAACGATACCAGGAGGAGGGTAATGCTGTCGCCAATGATGTTTCCAAAACAGATAACGAAGATAAACTTCCACCTATTGCCGTAGTTCACAGCTGCAAGAGGATCGACAGTGTGCCGAAGGGTGTCCTCGCTGTCGATGCAGCATGGGATTTGGTAGAGCACAAATTCATCTTGCAGTTCTAGTTGGCTTTTTGGATAATAGCCCAGGTTAAGTTGCGCTTATGTCGGGGTTGAACATCAGAGTTGCACTTGTATCGGAGTTGTGCATGTGTCAGTGTTTCATACTGTCTAGGAGAAAGTGACTACAAAGAAATGACAGGAAGAAGTGACTATTCATGAGTATATTCTGAATGAATATGTAGGCATCAGTGAGCCACGAGTAGCCATAGAGAATAGCTGCAGGTTGTAAAGGTAATAAAAAGAAAGTCACGGATAAATCATGTAATATTTTGTGGCGTACATAGAGGTGACCATGATAGTATGGAGTAATGAGGAAAGGAAATACTGTATGGTGCAAGTGGCATTGACAGAGTCCATTTTCAGCTGTGGAGGCCCAGTAGGTCTTGGTGGAGTCCGATGTCTGCTTCATCACCGATTGCAAGATTTGGAGACATGAGGTTTGGGTGAAGTGGGTGGTACGTAGTCTTCATCAGCTCCATTGCACTGAGCAGGTTGTACACAAATGTCTGTTCGAACCTAGGGTCCAGACGTTATTTGGAATTGATACAACAGCTCAAAGAACGCCCCACATGACTCACTGTGCATTCATAAACACTACTGTCATAGACTGCGGACTGCACCCCAGCAGGTTGGGTGACAATATGAGTGCCATATTTGTTGCTGTCATCTTGAGTCTCGCTAAAGCCTTCTCTTCTAGGAAGAGCTGCAGGAAGCTCACGACAAACAGCACCACCCTTCTGTTGATAGTCGGGAGCTTTCACACGATAGTGACACAAGCAGGTGAATCAGGTCCTGCATTGATGCAGTTGTTGTAGAGCTCCTCAGGGACGAGGGGTCGCATAGTTCACAAAGCCATAGCTTCAACAACGAGGCGAGCATGTGAGGATCGTCAACATTCTCGAGGGTGTAGTAACCCCTATCAATTCTGAGCTTGAGCTGGGAAATGAGGTCACTGTCTCTGGGAACATGAAAAATTCCTTCGCATTTTGTGCCACCAGGTGCAAGAATTCCATCAGCAAGGAAAGGAAGTATAATGGGAATCTTCTCATTAGGGTAATTCTGTTCTTGCAAATGCAGGGTCGCATCTAAAGATTCGCTGAATGTAGATGGGTTGAAGGCTGCATCAGCAGCAGTTTCAATTTCTGCAAAGAGGGCAGTTTTCCATGCAGGCCTCTCTTCAAGATGACTGCTAATCGTCCAAAGCAATACTTGGCGATCACGTCGATGCGACCTTCCAAATGTGAAGTGTGTTGGTGTATAAAAGAGCAGAGGTATGTCTCAAAATTCCTGGATGGTGGGAAAGCAGTTAAAAGGACACAAAGCATCTGCCACCCCTTGAAAACACTCTTGGCCAGTCAACTGTTTCATCAGTTGGCAGCATATCTCGTCTCACAGTTCCCCATGCGCAAGGCCTTCACCAATTGACCATCTTTCCTCTTCAAGAAGACTAAGTGAAGTGCACGAAAGAAGAGAGGTGGTTGAGCCATTGTGCAAAGGAATCCCAGTAGGACGGTCATGCTTGCGGCCACCCATGATGTGCTGGATAACCTTGAAAAATTTGACCACATCCCACTTCAATGCTTGGTTAAGAGTAAGGAGTGGGGAACTCAGTGGTCCCTTTTGCCATGCCATCATCTGTGTGACAGGAACTTTACGGTGGAAAATAAATCTGGTGTGGTGTTGAGAAGTATCGTTTTGCATACTGACTCCATGAATAGTTGGATATCTGATGCGGGATCATGAGGGAGACCTGGGTATGTTTTGACAGCATGTGCCAGTGGTCATGTACGCCATGAGGCTCCACAACATATGCTGTATGGTCACTCAGGCATCACCAGTGACTATCCTTGTGCTCAGGTAATCGCCTCTCATGTTCATGTGGTTCCACCACTGCGAGTAGGTCCTCTGCCACAGTGGGGCATCTAGTCTATGGACCAGAACGAGTAAATTGGCCAGAAAAAGCAATAAACAGGATAGCCAACTAGGCATCAGAGGCTCCCAGACTGATCGTAGAGTGCACATAGTAAAAACATAGATAAACCACTAACCAGCCGATGAGCATGAACCCTCGCTTGATGATCCCTAGCACATCAAGTCAGCAGGGTGAGGTGTAATGTGATTTCATCCCTACTTGCAAACCGTATGTTATTGCCAACATAAAAATAGAAATGATGGAGGCAACAGCTTGCCCGGTTGCTTGAGAAGCAATGTCGTCAAGAAATGATCTTCAACAAGAACAAATAGTTCTCGTACACAGTATCGACATGGCCACCCACACATTCATCAACAGCACCATTCGAGGTGGTGATAAGTCTCCCCTCGTTGACAGCCTGGGTCCAGTGCAGTGAGAAATGCCCTGATAAACAAGAAACAAAACCGAAAAGACTCTCCAAGGTTTCTGGCAGATAGTAAGGGGGTGTGATATCTGCAGACCTACTGAAGAGCTGGTTGAGCGCACGTGCAGTCAGTGGGTGCTGCCTTGTGCCTAAACCATCACCCCCCAAAATTCATCATCATTTATCAGTTTCATCTCTCAGGAAATACTGACAATAATACTGGAATCATACCAATTCAGCATTTTGGCATTATTTGCTAAAATAGATGTTAGCCTCTTATGCAGTAACCGAAAATAACAGAGCACACAGTATCGGTATCAGTTAGCTTTAAAACAACCATATACCTGCAGCACGTTGTTGCAGCGACTACGATAACGTGAGAATCAAAAATGCACTCACTGCTGAAGACCAAGATATAACCTTGCATTTGGCACTGTGTTGCCTTCCCTGGTCGAGGTAAGATTAAGCTGTGACAAATGTCAAAGACAAGAGATCGGATCATGTAGCGCACCCTCACATTTGAAGTGGCACGTATACATGTCAATTTCCAGAGACACCAATACTGATTTTTCCTGCTATCCTTCTGTCGCCCTTGTCATTCCTTGCTTGCATCTACAGTAACCACCAAGAACCTTGACTGCATGCAAGAGGCAGAATGTACTGTGTGCCCAGTACTGTGCCAATCATGTAGGTCTCCACATGGAGACAGCATGGTTTTCCTACTTTTTTGTTGGGATTTGTAATTGTTCATGTCTTCACTACACAGTCGGGGATTGCCGACTTACTTCACACCTTATCATGATACATATATTCCACCACCTACCTACAGTAGATACTCTGTCCGTTATAAGTTCTACCTGCCAGTGGGTTACGTAGTCCAGCACACGACCTTTCAACAGTTGTTCCATAATATAGACAGCTTTAAGAGATAAGTCATTAGGTGACGATGCATGCTCTTGACTAACTGCACTTGTTGATTGGCATCCACTGGGTGCTACGCACTATTAGTGTGCAGTTGTAGTAACAATTTGCATTCCCTAAAACTGGGAAGGACAACAAAGAATGACCATATTATATTATTTACTCCAGCATCATTTCATCCACAAGAATACAATAACCGTAGATGTTTCACCTCGCATTGCTTGGCTGTCCACCATAATGAAGAGCATACCAGAGAGGCTGATCCACCACTTCCTGAGTTTTCAGCAGACTTCTAAGAGCTGAGAACAAGCCAATAGAGACCAGGAATATCACGATTGAAGCGAGAATCAAGGTGTGCAACTTAGTTCTTGAGAACTTGCACCCAGTGGTGCGGAGTATCCACTCGAAAGTTGTCAATGAGATCCCTGACTGGATTCTGAAAACCGGGATAGCAGCACGTATTACTACCACGCCATAATGATACAGCTGAACTGCCTGTTGCATAGCCATCCAAAGATAAGGGCAGCATCAAGGTGCAAAATGAACACATACCAAGTTTTTCTGATCATCACTGCGTGCTGCAGCACCGCTGGCACCAGCTGTGTGGTGCAATGGGTCTCCAGGGCCTGTTTCTTTACTGTCATCGAATGCTCTCGATGGGGTGATTGGAAGGCCATGTGTACTGCAGAGCAATTCTTCCTTGAGAGATAGTTGAGCATGTGCCCAACTCTGGGGCACATTGGAACTGCCATCATCGCTGATCTGTTCAAGGCTTGTCTTGACAGATTCCATTGTTTCTTGTATCTCGTGTAAGGCAACCTGGATAACATGAATGTCCCATGTATGATCCAACAGCATCATGAACCCTTGAGATAGACTATGTATGCCTGCCAAGGCCTGCGAGAAAAGGGCCATATGTTTGTCTTGAGCAGACCGGATTCCATCAGCCTTCCTCTCTAAAATGGTCAGTCGCTCGTCCAGCAAGAGCTGAGATGACTGCAGGCCTGTCAATGAATCACTGATGCGCTGGTGAAGACCACCTATTAAAGGAATCAACAAAGAAACCAAAGGTATGAATGACTCATGGCTTACTGTTCTTATCCTTTAGTTGTTGCCTAAGGTCCTGCCTATACGAAGCGAGGTTGGTTTCTAAGTTTGCAAGAGATGCTTGAATGTCTTTCAAGCTGGCATCCTGAAACCTGTGTGAGAAACTGGAATGAGTCTAGAATTAACTACGCACTTTGCAGATATGATTTTTTTGCAGTGAGGTCAGGCGCATTTCCAAATTATCGAACTCCTCTGCAACCCGCCTTTGAGTATCGTCCAATACACTCAGCTGACCCTCATGATCTCTCAATGTCTCGCCCACACTTTTCATTGTATGTTGCATGCTTTCCACCTTTGCTACCATCATGTGCTGCGATCAAGTGTCAGCAATAAAGAGTCACAACGAAGCTGCAGATGCACCTTGTTGCCCACCAGCTGTTTTTGTATTTCATTGACTTCAGAAATCTTTTGGCAGATGTCCTTGAGACATCTCTCTAACGAAGCATGACGACTGTCAGGGATCTGGCAAGTGCTGGCATCATTACGTCCCTCGGACTCCGGACAGAGACTAGTAATCTTGTCAGCACTGAGATCTGAAGGACGTTGCGTTACTTCATGATGCTGTGCATTCCACACACCTTGTGGATAAAGAAAATGAATGAAGAACGAGTTGAAGAATTTGGGGTGCATTGAAAAGGTTGTTGGTGTCAGGTTCTAAATCGAGAAGCCTGTACTGTTGGTGTCCTGCTATTGACTCAAGGTTTGCATGCTTTCGGAGGAGCTTATATGCAATATCCGGAACCCTACTCAGTGGAACATGAATCAACCCATTGCTGCACTGTGCACAGTAAGGATCAGCCTTGACGAGGTTCTCTATGGAAAGTAAAACTTCATCATGGAAAGTTAGGGTTGCATCCATCTCGGTTTAGTGCCCCTGCTAGGGATGAGAGCTGAGAAGTGGCTTGAGAATGTAAGGCAGACTATTCTGCATACACAAATGGTATATGAGCAACTTTAACCATGAGTGTTGAGAGCGCAAGCTGATTAAGAACTTCTCTGAGTCCAGAGGGTGGTGGATGTGGAAACCGATGGAGTGGGAAATGGCAGAAGGGGAACAAGGACGTCCATGGCCAACGAACGCTAGTAGTTGAACTTGCAGTGCACACGAGGTGTGAAGCCGATCACTACGGGTGAATTGCAACCAACAGACTCATACTAAATATAAGTGAGGTCACTTGAGGCTCAAAGATGATGATGAGTGGTCATTCATTAAGTAGGACTCTAAATGATAAGGAATGAACAATCATATTCTTTCAGGTGAGACCTGTGGAAGCTTACATCCTGGAGAGAACAAAGGAATAGAGAAGTGACGCGAACAGGCGAATTTCAAAGAATACGGTGTTTGTCAAACGCTGGATCATGTCCCACTGCAAATTGACTGCCACACACAAGCGAAGCTGGGTCACCCAGTACTGGCTCAGTCTTACCAATCCTGCAGTAACTGATCTAAGCGCTCAAAAAGTCACTTCCTGAACGCTTAACAATTCCGCTGTCTTTCAGAAGCTGTCCTTTGCTGTATTTGTCTGTTTGTTTTAGCTATGAGGCTCTTTAGGTAATGAAACTGAGCCCCGAGTATAACACAGTCGGCCATACATTTATGTCATTTTATTTCATCTTGCTTGCTTGCATGGGTGCTTGGCAATAGACCTATTGGTTACTTTACTTTCAGCCTAGGCTGGTGTACCCAGTCAGCTAGAGCGTCACAGATCCAGGTAAGAGCATCTTCGATTACACTGTCATGATTCATTGCATCTTTCAACCTGGCAACAACATTGTTGGTTCATATGGATGCCTGAACCCAACAAATACAAGTTTCATCAGTTATGGTATACTCACATATAGGTGTGCACATAATTGAGCATCAGGCCACACGAGATATGAAGCACCCTTCGCTGATGTGAAGGCATATCCAGATTTATGAAGACAGTTCAAGGTCAGTATGGATGGGAATCCAAGATAAGCATACCTGGAATTGATGGGGTCCACTAGCTGGTGACCTCTTTTGGATGGGGCCATCCTCTCGTCGATATATCCATGCGTAGTGAGCTGCTTGCGGATGTCAGCATCACTCTAAGGGCTCTAGGCGCAGTGGTATACAGAGAGTAGTGGTCCCTGACGGCCTCGTTAGTGCTGAAATGCATTCACCTCCACAAATTACGCACTCGACCATCCTGATTAATTTCATTATGTTGTCCTTGGGAGTCCTCTCAAGGATATCATGGTTGACGAGCTATGCCTTGACTTTGGACTCTAACCAGACGTCCCAGACCTTGTCCGTGTTGGAGTACTCATCTGGTCGGCAAGTGTTTCATGCAGAGGCGATTCATGCAGAGACAATGGATTGTACACAACAAGCCAACCCATGCTACAAGCCAAAGTGAGTGCGTATGCAGGAAGGAAAAGGCTGACATACCATGCAGAATTTGCTCCGAATAGGCGCTTTGTGAAGTAACGGGTGGCGAGGTTGAGGGGTTCCGCAGGGGTGTCTGCCTTCCTGCCAATGATGTGAAAGGCGATGCCAAATCCTACACTTACGTCTTACCAAAGAACGTCCTGCATGCATTCATCGCAGCCGCCAACCTGTGGACACAGGTACTGGCTGCATTCATTTATGGGGTATTGCTAGTGTTGCTGCATGAACCAGACCAAGTCGAATCGAAGTGGTAGTTCGGCGACACAGAAATGTGATGTCAGTACCATGTGGCCCATACATGCAGACATAGTGCAAGCAAGCTTTGCAAAGGTACAGTTCCTGATCGTTCCTTACCTTTCGCAGTTATGAACCAGATGCGATCGCTCGCTCCAACAATATCCTGGAACCAGCCCAGATACCCAGTAATTGATCGCATTGTGTCTGGCCTGGAGATGAGTGAAAATGCTTTCATAGTCTTGCTTACTCCCTCTGCTATACTGGTGGCAAGGGTCTCTGTCACAATGCTAGTACCAGATGACTGCTGGCTGAACGTGCCCCAGTACTCAAATAGTTTGATGGCAGACTTCATAAGTGGCACATACAATACTAGTCAACAAAAGGATTAACCGTCAATCATCGGACATGCTCACCGCTCGCTGTATCTTTTCTTCAATCCTCATTCTCATTGACTACTTGTTCCTCTGGCATTCCAAAGAATATAAAAGAGGAAGTCACTATCTTATTAACTTCTTGAATAGGGCAACGCTGATGGGCTTCATGGCAGCCTCGAGCTCCGCTTGCCAGGGACAGAGGTTCCATCGAAGGTTTTCCCCAGACGTGGCATCCTGCAGTCAGGCGGCATTGTGAAACCTTCACTGAAGCATATGAATCCATATCACAACGAGATTCACTCACCTCACTAAAGTCCGACAGTGCGCCAGGCCATCAGCAAAAAGTGTCCAGATCTAGCAAAGCCTAACTAGCTCTATAGACAGAAAAATAGCCAAAGCTGAGACGAGAGAATCTCCTTTCTGACTCCCTGTCCTGCCACTTGCCGGATAATATGAGTCAGCAAGACATGACACCATGTCTCACCTCACCAAGCAAGGCATGTGAATGGGGGTACAGGTACTACCCGATCACGCCTCGCGCAGGGTGAGAAGTCCTGAATATCATGCCTCTCGTCGGCCCATTAGCCTAGTACTAAACAAAGTTAACAGTTATACTCCATTTATTCACCTGATGTTCCCACTTCTCTATATCTAATTAGGCAGTAATTGTTGTTGTGATGTGTGTCTAAGGCAACATGTTTGAGGTGTCTTTCCCCTCAATGAATAATTATTGAATACTGGAGGGTACTTTAAGAGTGAGACTCAGAGCCACCAAGCTGTGCTGCCGAGGCAGAAATTTGTCATCATGGTCTCCCTAACACTTCCCATGCACATGTCACGTTGTTCCCGACACCTCTCATCACTGTCATCAACAACGAGCATCACAAATGTCAACAACTACACCACATAAGAGGATCGGACTTTCACAGGCCATATAGTAAATGTATCTAGCTAGAATTTTTAGCACATAAATCACTGTTTTCATATACAGTTTGCTACATAAATTGAATGTCACGAGTTCTCAAATGGGAATGGGATGAATTCAGCTGACTACGCTACAAAAGGTAGCAAACCCTGGGCCCTTTCAAACATTACATAAGCTGTCCACTACGCCTGGGGCATGACCACATTTGGTCAATACTTGATATCCAATATTCGCACCATAGTCCCCACGCTCCCCAGCCCTACTGGGCTCTCCCCTTGGCTTATATACATTGTACATATATGTCCCATGATCACAGGGATCTCAGTGATACCCTTCATGAGGTGTCAAACTGCTGTGTGTGATGAGCTATGGCATGTTTTTGATATGTTTTAGAAGTCTCCACAGTTTTCGAGTCACTTTCCCATGCTTTCTGCATACTTGTTTCACTTGCATTATTCTCTTCATCTGGAGCCCACCGCGAGGGGCTTTTATGTTGCTGGTTGCCCCCCTGCTCCTCCTCCCCCCCGTCTTGCATGCACGATATCGCCCTTTCGCAAATCAGGAATCTAGTTCTACTCATCGAGTGCTTCCCAACAGTGTTTTTTTATGTTGCCATCGCTGCTGTCATCCTGGAGTTGTAAGCCAGTTACTGGAGAAAGGTCTAGTAGGACAAATTTGCAAATATCTTTGGATTGGGTGTGTGTATTCACTCAGTTCCTTTTTCTCCATGTTCTCCACATTACCCTCTATCGTATCCCTGCGTTTTGTAATGCTGTGCCGCGTCGTTGTTCACCGGAAACCCATCATCCCCCTCCCCCTGTTTGTGTTCCACGCATAGCTCCGTCAATCATGTGCCAAATCTCTCAATTTTTTGGAAGCCAACTCTACTCGACGAGCACATACGTCGTTCTGGACTTATTCCATTTTTCGTGCCAACACAGGTAGCGCTACTCTATGGCCCATATCTTTTTCATTTATCCACCGGCTCTTTCGATTTGTGCACTGTCCATAAATACCCAGTGACAGCTACCTGGCAGTATATACCGCTTGTTGATACACGCAGCCTATTCCCGCGATATTCGAATTTTCCATGCGCGTGCTACACAGCAGCCCTACTGAGACCCTCTGAGACTTCTGAGAGCAATCGAGACGCCAATTCCCCCCGTTATTCTCTCGTAATCACCCATAGACTGCGACTGCGACCCATCCCAGACGTTCCCATCATTATCTTCACGTTTTGGCAGTCGAGCGAGGCTGCCTACTCAGGTTTTAGGTGTTCGAAGTCGCACGAGGCGACCAAGAACGTGTTTTTTGTCTTTTCGCAGTCGTATTTTGAAGCTCATAGGCTCATTCGTAACCACCCCCACCCGTCGTCCCATCTCCCACTGTCGTTTGCTGCTGCCTACAACCATTTCTGTCGCTGAAAGTCGTATTATCCCTCGGGGGTTATTTTTTCTAGATTTTGAATAATATATTAGCCGTGTCCACTGCCCTCTGCCCGTTTCAGTGAATATAAAGAGTATATTCGAGAGGTTGCGGTGCTGCCTCTAACCTTGCGAGCAATAATCAGTAAACATGTATGCTAAGTTTTTGTGTGGTGACCAATGCTGGTAATTGCATGGTGCCTCCGACAAGTGCTAAGCTAGTATGTATCATTGACCAACTATCTATCAGCACGGGCGACAGAGGTCCACCAACGTGACTGACAATATTGTAGGCACGGGCGACAGATGTCCACCAACGTGACAAACAAAGGCAAGCATCATCGACACGAATGAAGCTGAAGCCCAGTGAAAACCGGACATCACCAGGTGTGACCCCGTGTGACGAAATATGAGTTTGAGGTGGCAGTGCAAGCAAGATATATATCGTCATATTTTCCTACTAAAACCTTTCCAAATATCATATTGGCATTGTTTTGGGGCAGAGTCCTGTATGACACCGTATTATAACATTGCGCTAATCATAAAATATTATATCTACTCATATACTGGGCACAGGTGTTCTTCACTACACAATATCGTCAATTGTGACAACATATGAACCTCTCGAGTTTCTGCACCCTTTACCAAATATGCTCTGATGTGACCAAATCTAACTGCATTGTGCACAATGTACTATACAGCATTACTAATACCAGGGGCTAGTAGCCAGCGCTAGCTACTAGCACGCTCTAATCGAAACTGCAAATAGAAACGTCCAATTGAAGTCCTACACGAATGCTGTGATGCTGGGTATTAAGCGAGCGACGTGGAATCCGTCCAAATGATGATGTGATCGTGCGAGGGGGATATGGAGGCTAGTGGAGAGTACCGTTGCAGATAGTCTTCGTGTCCCAATTATTGCTTGCGGCCTGTCCGAGACTGTTAAGAACTGTACTAGCTCCAATTGAGAACTCACCAGTGCAGTGGCCTCGGCATCATATGCCTGCACTGCCTGAGATACTGAACATCTTGGGGCACGATTACGCTTACCTGTTGTTGTGCGGAAGTCAAGCCGAGGTAGTATTTTTGAAATTCTTCGGTCATTCCATTTGATGGGACTTGCTTGCACCAACGGTAAGCACACAAATTACTGGAAAACGCATGAAATAAATGTCAGTGTGAACAAAGTGAAATGTACCGCCCATTTTTAGCTGGTCCTGGGCACATCCTCCCCTTGCCGCCACCTTTGGCAGACTTGTTGACTGACACTACCGGGGCATTGTCGACTGTTGCGGGTATCGTAAATGGTGTTGGTGTCGCAGCGGGCAGGACAGCATGCTCCAATTCGAGAATTGGCTGTGTATTCGTCGTCGCCTTATCTGAACTCGTGGAACTGGATTGCAATTCTTGGGAGGTATCGGGTAGCAGCAGCGGGAGGATATATCGTGCCTTGCTGGCGGCAAGTGCTAGTGCAGCACTAGAATGCACTGGCATCAGCGTCAGTCCTAACATTTGAAACCTACCTACAGCGGGTCTATGGGTGTGATGTTGTTGCCACCATATTGGTTGGTGTCCCTCTCTGCAGAAGCACACACAGGGTCAGGATGGGGAGAAACGACCTCGCTGTCATCGGAAGCAGGGGGCGAGAGTGAAGCAGCCGAGGTGGACAGTGTGTTACCATCTTCCACCTCATGTTTCCCTTGCAGTCTGGTTAGTTTAATCGATAGGAATATACATGTCACATACCTTTGAACCGCTTCTCTGGCGCTGACTCCTCCGACTTGATAGCCCCAGCCTTCCGCTTCCTACCAATTTCGTCCAAGCTATCGTCATCGTCGTCATTATCGTCGTCCTCTTCCATTTTGAGATCCTTTCCTCTCTTCTGTTTCCACCTACCGCTATCGTCCAAATTTCCCTTCCGCCAGGCTGGGTATGTATTACTAGCGAGATAGTCGAGTTTCCAACCATTATTTGTGAACTTGAAGTGGGGATAAGTGGTTTCCATGAGGCCATGGATAAACTGGTGAGCGCTTGCAGACAGTCTCCCCCACGACGGAGGAGCGAGTTCCTGATGCACGAGTTCCACCCAGCCCCCGTGAAGAAGTTTCCTGATTGCCTTCGCCGTCTCGTGAGAAGGCGGGTTACCGTCCTTGTCTTCAAGATAGCCCATAGTCCCTCGCTTGCTTGTCTGTCCTTCGGGCGACTCGAGGTATTTGTCCCAGTCTTCTCGGTCCCAAAATCGGATCGATGGGTAGTCGGTGGGCGTGGGGGGTGCAGCTTCCAGCTTCGATTTAGGTGATGTGGATGCTTGAGGAAAAGTCGTGCCATCAACCTGGGAGGGGTCCATGTCACGTAAGCCGATGGCACCTGCCAGGCACTGAAATGCCGTCCTACACAGAAAGATTAATATAACTGTGGGCTGTAGAATTAGAATCACATACCTGAGGGTGTTATTTTCTATGGTGAGCTTCATTACCTGTCCTTCGAGGAACTTGGTGCGCTCTTGTAGAAGGCTGAGTTGCTTGGATTCATGGCTATATGCGCCCTAAAACAGATGTGGCGATAAGCTCTGCTCGCTAACGAAAGGACTTACGTTCATAATCGTGGGGAATGAGGTCATCGCCATCTCATTTCCCTGTGAGAAATTCACGTCAGGGACGTGTGGCAATGGCAGGAAAGACGGCAGGAAAGTCGCGTTCGTGGGCGATGACGAACTCAGAAACGGTCCATTCGAGTCGCTGGATGTTAGTAACGACAACATCATCCCTACAGACATCGTCGAGGACAGTGGGGACGGGTAGGGGTGAAGAGGTAAGTTATTCCATTAGATTCGTTGCCCGTTTCCATACCACTCGGTGCATTCCGACGGAACTTTAATTGACATTAATACACGGACTTTTTTTTCTCTTAGGTACTACAGTATGTCATCAACTCCAGGTACGCGCGTCCTTAATGTGGTCAACGACGTTATCTACGTCGAAGTCACTGGTAGTCTCTCTAAGTGGGAGACCCATGCGTTTTCGGTCGATATTCAGTCACCTGGTATCAAAAAGGTTGTACTTCGTCTGAAGGATACTGTCGGCACCGTGTAAGTCCCATTTTTTTTAGCCTAAAAAGCTGATACTATCAATAGCAGTCTCCCTCCTGAGGCGCAGTGCACGCTTGAAGAAGAAGCATTGGAGCAGGTTGAGGAAGCAAGCTCCAAGCTCCAGGCTGCTCGTGCAGCATTGTGGAAGGCATATGAGGGAACTGTCAGTATACAAGACACGTTCACCAGGGTTATCGACGCGAGCACTGGACTGGATACTGTCCGTAACAAGCTATCTCTACTTAGAGATTCGAATTCTCTCAAGAGGGAGCTTGATGGGACTGAGGATGCCGACATTAAACCCGACCCCGCACTGGAGGATACTATGGCATCACGGTACGTTTCTATCTTCTCGTGTTTTGGATTGTCTGACCCATTCCAGGTTCGAATCTACTTCTGCCTCTCCATGCCGGGTTCTTCCTCGCTACTCTGGAAACCCAAACCCGGATCTGGAAAGTTCGGAGAAGCCGTGGGCCTACTACGTCATCCCTTTCGACCCTATTGATATCCCCACACAGCGAGCAAAAAGGAAGCGTCAGATTGACGCACCCACCGGCCCCATCCCCAAGCACATGAAACTGGAGCCTTAGATTACCCGTTACGTCTTCTTTCTTGCACGTCCGATACCTCCGCGACCCTTCTGTACGCTGTCTCATGTTTTCTTGTCGTATGTGTACTACGGACATAATACCATACGATTACTCGATCTCCACGTCATGATCTGTGTCGTCCTGATAGACGCTATACGTTATCCCTAGCTGAGAAATGTCTAGTCCGGGTTTCTCCATCAAAAAGAAACAATTCTCTACAGTACCGGATGGACGCTTAAGACAATAAGGTATCATACCTACAACACTCTTAATTGACTTGACATGCGCGACGGCAAATTGATCGGAGAGTCTTGATACCACGAGCATGTTTGATGAGGCTTGTAGGAGCGATTCGTCCGGAAGTGTGTACAGACGAATGAGAGAAACGTCTTCGAATCGCGCTTCATCGGCATCTTTGTCAGTTGCGTCCATCATGAGTCTCGCGAAGTACTGGACCTCTCCGAGTCATTCTCGCCCGTCATGAACGAACTAAACTTTTGTAGCATCCCATAGCACGAGCAAAACTATTGTACATACCTTCACATTCCTTGAGATACATATTTGAGTGGAAGATTTAAATTTCTCCTGCCATAAAGATCGGGCAATCTGTCCGTTTGGAAGACAAAGTCGTGCCCATCTTTTGAAGTGGTGAAGCAGCCGGTCCTGACCTATAAACTCACTGATGACACGGGCTTCTTCTCCAGTTGGGAGCCAGGGCCGCTTGTCTCGTTTGCATAGTAGAACGTAGCCTTGTCCTAAGTCGACAGACCCCATGGGCTGTCCCTTGGTCTCATCATCAAGTTCGGGCATGATTGCAAGAAGCGCATTGACCTGGTATTATTGTTAGTTAGCTTGAATGCGACAATGTGGGTAGTTACCCTGGACCGCCGCACTCCTTCCTCAGCGAGGTTCTCGTAAGGTTTTGATGGCTGCCGTATTTCCTGACCAAGATTCCCAATGGTCTGCTCCATTGTCCATTGTGCATAGCAAATTGGTGGACCCTTGTGCATCGCCTCGGTCACGAGATGAAGAACTTGATGCACACACGGGCAGATAAAATGAAGCCGGTCTTGCCTGAGTTGATAGTATATCATTTCGAACTCATGACCCCAGGAACCTAGGAGGACATAGGCATGCTCGAGATCTTGCTTATTGATGGTGTGCTGAGACATGATTTGGATACCGTGCACGAGCTTGCAGAAGTTGCGCCAGTAGCATTCTGGAAGGACATTATATAGAAGAGCCGGTGCTAAGGAGAACATGTAAAGGTGGAACTCCCAGGTCTTGTAGTCAGTATTGATTTTGTCTGCGATATTACATGGTTTGCGGTCAAAAGAACCGGGTATGGAAACACCAGCGTCTTCGACCGCCTGTCCATGCGCAGTCCAAATCTCTTCATCATGAAAAATTGCCCAGTCCCACGAGCCTCTGCTGTCCGTGTGACTGCACTCCAACGTGCCATGCCAGAGTGAGATAAGGAGGTCCGAAAGGTTGCCGGCGAGGTGCATGAGGTCCGTAGTCATGCAGAGGGGTACTCCGAGTGAGCGAGACAGATTGAGCCCAAGGATTAGAGGCGGTTTCATAATACCTGTTTCAGTCTTACGGATATTCCACTGCCACAAGCTAGGAGCCACTGCAAGCATTTCACAATTTTTCTTGAGAAAACATGCTGAAAAAATTGAAGAAAGAGATACTCTTTTCTGACACATGTTTTCAAAGAGAAAAGGCAATAATAACACATTGTTTTCTTTGCATGATTTACTAAAAAACATTGATTGATGCTAATACCCATTAGTGAAGAAACTAATGGGCATTACCATTAATTCATGTTTTTTTGGCAGAAAAGACAAAGAAAACATTACATTATATTCACCTTTTTTCTTTGAAAACAGCTGAAATAAAAGAGTATCTCTTTTTTCAATTTTTTCAGCATATTTTGGGATGAAAAATTGTGAAATGCTTGCAGTGAGCAGTAACGAGTTGAAAGAGGTTGTCAGCATAATCACCTGAGCCGCCAAGGGGAAGTTGGAAGACGTCGATGTCCGGATGATCGCTACCAGGTGGGCAGTTGTCTCGCGGCTTCAAGAGGGCCAGGTAGTAATGTGTGCCATTAAACTTGCGTCTGCCTGGCGTTGGACAGTACACTCGACAGCCATTTTTGCCGCTGTGTCTGACCATCCCATCCCAGCAGACAAGTCCCGGACTGTCAGCCGTTGTGAAGAGAAGATAGAGGTCCGATGAAAATATGCGATTTTCGGATGCATCCCAGATGCAAAGCCCTTCACGCTGAAGGGCTGCGAGATGATGGAGACCTACAAACAAAAAACAGTCGATGTTTTTGGGTTTATTCGGGCCTGGTATGAATCCACTGGGACAGACGTGAAGTTTCTTGTACCGCTTGTCAGGCGCTAAGTTCAGGATGATCCAAATGTATATCCAACAATCAGATTGTTTGCTCTCGTATAGTTGAGCGCCATCGAGTGAGACCATCAGAACGATATCGTCCTTCTTGATGTCGCCTTCGAGTACCGCTCCAAGGTAATCCCAGCCTGCCACGATGTCATCGACTAAAGATATTGATCCAGTTTGTCAGAGCTCTTCGATAATTTGCTGCGTGCGCTCGTGTAAGTAACGCATTTGTCGGGCTTGGTCAGGATCATGATATAAAGCCTGGATTTGTGGGCCTAGCGGAATGGTCATGAACTTTTTGGCAGGTAGCCTGCTCTGGCCATTGGTACCCTGTAATACTTCTTGATTCCAATGCGAAGCCCCACATAGTGGGCACTGATCATGGTCAGAAAACGGACCAGTGAATGCCGCACAACTGTTGGGGCACATGTCGTGCTGAACCTTCTCGATGCCGGTAAGAGAGGCAATAAGATTCTCGACATTGTGATAGGAAAGAATATCATCGACACCTTGCGCACCTGGGAAGTTCTGAGCAGTGGACCAACAGATTTTTTCATAGGTATCCTTGGAGGAATGTTCTGTAGCCAGGTATGTTGATATACTGTGACGATGGCCGGGATTATTGATTCGAAGGGGTTGACGAGGAGGATTACGAAGACGCTCTATAGCGATTGGACTGAGTTTTGTCACCGCATCTTCTAAGCTAGCAGATGCAAGAGCATTGACAAAGTACATCGTCTCTTGCAATTTTGGAAGAACAACACGCTGGGACAGGTTTTGGACACTAATCTGAGGTCGAGCACGTCATTGATATGAGATATCCAGTGGAGGGTGGTGCATATGATTGGGACGTGGTGCCTCTGACCCATCTGGCGGTGAAGAGCAATGAGGTGAAGGTTCGTCGTCTAGTGCAGGAGAGCGGGGCGGTGAAGGTGATGGAGCGAAGCGAGGTTCGTTGTCTGGTGCAGGAGAGTGGGGCGGTGAAGGTGGGGGTGAGAAGCGAGGTTTGCTGTCTGGTGCAGGAGAGTGGGGTGGCAAAGGTGGGGGTGAGAAGCGAAGTTCGTCATCATTGGAAGGATCGGTCAGATCTGTCAGACCTCTGTCGACCTGGATAGGTTCATTAAGTACTTGCAAACCATGAATTGCAATAGGAAAATACCTGAGGATGGTAATTATCCATATCACCATCGTCTGGATGCACTGGCTGAGATAGTGAGGGACCAGCGCCAGCCATCTCATTAGTATCCATCTGGGAATGCAGTCATACACATTGTCAGTACACAGAAATACCTAAAGAACACACCTGTGTCCTGGAACTGACTTCGGTGCGATTGATGTCGGTGGGCCCCTTTGCACGAGCATGTTTGTGGCGACCTACATATTCATTTGGGTCGTGGTCCTCTCTTGCTCGCTTGGCAAGACCTCGAAGCGCCTCAATTCTACGCACACTAGGGGGAACAGAATAGTTTCGATCCAGTTGCGATGAAGGATTGGGGAGAGGAGGGAGAGTTGTCATCCGATCTCCCAATAGGTGAGCGGTGTATATACGTTGGCGCTCTTCTTCTGAACTTGCATTGGTGAGATGATGCTGCCATGTTACATGAGAGACCTTGTGGAGCTGCCCACACCCGTACTTGATGCAAACGCAGTCGTACTGGTGTCCAGTAGGCTGCGGGAGGAGTCCAGAGGCCTGTGCTTGCATAGGTAACTGTGAAGTTGCAAAGCATTGCATTGCATTACGAACGCGCAATGTAATGTAATGCTTTGCACAACTGCAACGCCGAGGTCGACGACATTGGGCGGATCACACATGCAAAAGGTAATGCAATGCGTAGCAAAGTCGTTGTTTGAGATTTGGTAATATTTGACACTATCTAAGTATAATCCTAATAAGGAATTTCACGCCTCACAACGTGTGGTCACACCCGGTAATGTCCAGTTTTCACTGGGGCTGAAGCTTGAAGCTTGAAGTGGGAAAGGTAATTTGTGAGAGCGCTCATGATCATGTGACTTGTATGTATAAGCCCATATTGTTGTCGCCGCCGCCCCCAGCGGCACTTCCCGAGTTACTTTTCACATGCAAATTTAAACCAATACGCTGATATAATGAACAACAAAAATTCCAAGGTAAAATGTAAACAAGGTATTACCTGCCGCACACAGTCGGCCCTTTTTCTAGTAAAGATATGTATACCTTTACAATGGTCCTTGGTCTTATTACCTTGCTTGGCAAGGTTTCTTCTGCACCATAAGTCCATGGGAACCATCAGACGACTGAAAGTATTTCCGTGATATGGACTGCAGTGTGTTTCATTATATATGTCCTGGGCACACATAAATGAGTGCCAGGAAATGGGCCCTTGGCACTTTCAAGCAAGGTTGTCGCTGGTGCGAGCAGCACTTCCCAAGTTGGCTTTTTTTACAGGGAAATGCAGCCACAGCATAATCTTCAGTTGATTCGAAAATTTCGGTGTCTTGCCAGTGTTCGCGCCAGGTCTCTTCCTTGGGCCCATCCTCCGTGGGGTTTGAGCCATATTGTTTCTGCAAGCGATCACATATATGGAGACCTTGTATGAGCTGGACCCAACATTTGCAGACTTGGTCGAAAGTCGAAACACTTCGTGCGTGCCCGCTCCTCGGCGTCTTGCCCCACTTCCAGGTATGCCTATTATCTCATTCATTCATCAAGGTCCAAATGCTTGCACCAAGCGACACACCTCAACAATGACACCTTCATTTTCGGCGGCCACTACAATACCCTCGAGGACTGGGTAGGCCCAGCGCTTCTTGAACTCGAAGCCTGTCTACGGTTTGGTAATTTCACAGTGCTTACACCTACCGAAACAATGTGACTTACCATCGCCTCCGCATAGTCAAACCCGAGTTTCCTGGCTATCTTCACCACCCCTTTGACTGAGTCGTTTGGCGTTAACTATTGTGCGGCAGCAAACATAAAAATAACCACTTGCAGGGTATATGGACAGCTCCCCCCAGAAGCATCGATGGCATGTACAAATCAATATTTCCAAACTCGTTCTGCGGTATTATACCCTGCTCAGATCTGGTGATCAGTGATAATGACCTTACAGCGGGGGAGTGATGGCAAGCTACAAGACATACATTTTTGATGGGCTCGGGCATATACAATTTAGTTCGAGAGAAGGCATACAATCCTTGCATAACTTCTCCATCGGGGGTGAAGTGTCCCTCTGACTTGGCACGTTCGATGGCAAGTTCCATTTCCCGCTGACGACTGATCGTCACTGCCTGCTGTTTGACCATCTTCATCGGTTGACAACCGGGACGAACTGTTCTGCCTTGGCACATCCAGTTCTCCGCCGTTTTCAGGGATATAACAGATGATCGCGGATACCCAGGTACACCCATGAACTTCCCGAGTTCTGTGGGTGGATCAATAACTTGATCCCTCTTCAGGTGACGGGCAAGCATGTAGCTAGATGGGTCCGGCGTCAGGATGAAGTGTATATAGGTCATTTGTCCACATACATGGGATGGTTTTTGAAGCCAGCAAGCATAGTAGGCATGCCCTCCATTAACTGATGGATGTGCAATTCGTCATCTTCGACGTCGTCTCTATTCTGTGAATTCACAATACAGATGAGCACTGTGATCTGAAACTCTGTCACAACCATGGCGAACTTACACGATTCCCTGAGCCTTGGACACTTTAGCCCCGAGCGTAGTAGCGGGCTGTCACATCACGGCAAAAGCCGTCTTCCTCCAGCGCAACAACACATAGCATTCAATTGTCTTCTATTCGTGACACCTTGTACTCTTCAGGTTGAGGCCCCAAAGGATTGAAGACATGCCGTTTCTTAACGATGCCACGGATGGGGTCAACTGGTAGCCACTGAGAGTCTGCCCATGCAAAGACTTCGGTCCAAAACACCGGCGGTGCGAGTCTTGGATCAGACGGTTCTTAATATGACACGAATAAAAGCAAAGCTGGCACTATCTGGACGCACTTGATTTCCCAACCACAGTCAGGGTACTATGACGGGTAGAGGGTTTGCTCTTGCTCTTGCACAGTTTTATGACTGGGTGGGCCTTTTCCTTCCCCTTGACTTGAGCAAGCTGTCAGAAAGATCCAAGATCCAAGCAGAGAGTTATTACCGCTCTGCAGTCCCGTCCCGCCCCGCTGGAAAGACCCCAGTGCATCCTTTCCCTCTATATCACTGTCTCTGTCACCATGCAGCCCACTTTCCACATTTTCTCATGAAGTTGGTGCCTTCCCTTTGTTTGAGAGTCTTGCCTGTTTTCCAACACTGGTCCTCCAAGGAACACTCTGAAAACTAACTACAAGTCTGGCCGGGATGTCGAGGGCACGACATAGAGCTGTAAAAAGCTGCGCACCGGTATCTCTAGATCCACACTGCGTCAAAGCGTGTTTCATGAGGCTGTTGACACTTCGGACATGCTCCGTTTCATTCATGTCCTCATCGAAAGAGTCTGAAGCACTGAATTTGGTTTTGAGTTCATGCCGAACCTCCTCGAATGTCCGATTCCTGATATGACTGGTCGAAATGACAGTGAAGAATATACCAGCCCACCAGTCTACGAGGTGTTTGACAGTAGCTTCAAATAGACGGCCGCGCTTGTTCTGGTCGGGAATACGAGACTTATGAATCATAGCAAACACATTCTGAAGATTCATCGGCATGTTTACCTGTTTAGACGATGCTCAGCGGCGCATTTCGGGTCGTGATCAATAAGTCGGTGTAGGGAGAGTATCCTCTCCACTAGGTATTTTGTTTTATTTCATTGTTTTTACTTACTGGCCTGTTTTCTTTCTTTTTCTTTATCTTTTACTTCATGTTTGGACGCGTTGTGGCTTACATAAGCCCGTGCGAGTACTTCGAGCACCTGTACATACTTAGAAACAATAATAGACGATTCACCATAGACGAAAAGCCGGAAATATAGACGAAGCAGAGGTGGACTTTTGTTTCTCTGTCCTCTGATGTTCTATAAATGTTTTCTTGAGTCTCTTCTGGATTTTTGGGCATGTTTCTGGTCTTTTCTCTCCCTCCCTGACTCTGTACCAGGCAATTCTAGCCTCCTGGGTCGAACTGAGACCCCTTCCAACAGGAGCCTATTTTAGCCTCCTTCCCTACTCATTTATTAGCAATCTTTACATCTGGAGCCCACCGCGAGGGGGCTGTTTTGCTTGGTATCCCTACTTCTCCCCCTCCCCTCGAGCTGTACACGCGTTTTCTCGCGAACCGACGCGCCTAACCTCTCGCTTTTCTGGACCCTGATTCTACCCGACGAGACCTTTCGAACGGTGTCTTTTTTGTCGCGTCCGCTTCAGTAGTTCTGGAGATATTGCCCATTTTGTGGAGACAGGCTCTGTAGGGCAGTTTTTGGCATAGCTCGGGATTTGGTGCGCCGGTCCTCTCGTTTCTTTGGTCTCCCAGCACCCCTAGATGCCCTCTACGATGTCCCGGAGTTTTGTAGCACTCTGCCCAGTGGTTCCTTGCCAACACACTGCTGTCCTCCTACCTTCGAGCTCGTGCACGCGATATCTCGTGACCAGACGCGCCGGACCTCTCGCTTTTCGGGCTTCTGATCCTACCCGATGAGACCTTTCGAACGGTGCCTTTTTCGTTGCGTCTGCTTCAGTACTTCCGGAGATATTCTCATTTTTGTGGAGAAAGGCTCTGTAGGACGAAAATTGGAATAACTCGGGACTGAGTGCGCGGTTTCCCATGTTTCTTCGTTCTCCCAGCTCTCCTGGCCTGCCTCTACCGTTCTCCAAAGTTTTGTAGCATTCCGTCGAGCGGTTCCTCCCCAGCACGCGGCCGTCCTCCTCCCCTGCCACAGCTTATGCTCCCTGGCACTCTCCCTCGCGTTTTAGCTCCCTCTCGAGTTGTAGGGAACTGTTTCCCATCGTCTTAGAGTCAGTCGAAGCCCTGTCGAGACCCCACCAGCTGCTTCGAGACCCAGCTGCATTCCAGACCCTTTCGAGACACGTTTGTGACATAGATGCTTTGTTTGACGCATTTGCTTTGTTCGTAACATATTCGAGACGCATTCCGCGACCCTCCGAGACACAGTCGTAATGTGTTCGAGATGCACCCTTGTTCATATCGTGTTCCAGACACAGTCGTAACATATTCGAGACGCAATTGTATCGTATCCCAGACGTATCCACTTCGTTCCCCTCGCAAGACGCAATTGTATCATATCCGAGACGCACCCGCTTTGTTCCCCTTTCGAGACGCAATTGTATCGTATCCCAGACGTATCCGCTTTGTTCCCCTCGCAAGACGCAATTGTATCATATCCGAGATGCACCCGCTTTGTTCCCCTTTCGAGACGCAATCGTAACATATTCCAGACGCATTCGGAGATCTACCAAGACGCATTCGTAACATATTCTAGACGTATCTGCTTCGTTCCCCTTCTGAGATGCATTCATAACATGTTCTAGACGTGCCCTCTTCGTAACATGTTCGAGACGCTTTCCGAGATCCAGACGAGACGCAATCATAACAAATTCCAGACGCAATTGTATCATATTCCAGACGTATCTGCTTCGTTCCCCTTTCCAGACGCAGTCGTAACGTATTCCAGACGCATTCGGAGACCTACTGAGACGCAATTGTAACATATTTGAGATGCTTTCCGAGACCTATCGAGATGCATTCGGAGACCTACTGAGACGCAGTTGTAACTATCGAGACGCATTCCGAGACCCGTCAAGATGCAATCATGATGTAGACGCTTCCCTCAGACACACCCATACCCCTACTCCCTCCCTGCTCATGCCGTATTCACTTCGTGAAATATATGTTGGTTTTATTCTGTTCAGTTTCTCACTCTCGGGATACCCCTGTGGAGCACTCTCGGTCTCGTTCTAGAAGATGCTCCCGGGAGGCGCACTCGAGCACGAAGCTCCCCCCCTTGTTTCCCCTTCGAGGCGTCCCCTCGAACTTCAAAGGACCTCCCTTTCTCCCCCGAGCTTGCTCCGAGCAGCTCATTTCCTTGCTGAGTCACTTATGCAGGCTCGTGGCACACTGTGGCTTAGCCACGGTGGTGTGTCCCGGATAGCAGGCTGGTGACTCAGCTTCCACACTTGCTTCGTAGCTCAAGAGAGGATTGGTAGTCATGTGTGCACTCAGTAGGTTGTTAGAGTGCTCGAAGGTCTGTTCCCCCTGCCTCGAAACTGCTTCGAGGGCTCGTCTCCCCCCTCTTGAGCCACGTCTGCCGCTTCGAGCCCAGTCCCACCCTTGAGTAGAGTCCCGAGGCTCATCAGAGCCTCTCGAAGGCTTGCGTTGCCCCTTTGCACAGCTGTCCTTCCCCCTCGAGTCACCTTCCGAGGCCTGTCTAGGCTCAAGTCACTCTCGTCTTCGAAGCCACCCCCTCGAGTCCCCTCGTTGCCCCTCGAGGCCACTCTGGTGCCCTCTCCTGCTGCATGGGTACCCCTTCTTGTTCATGTTTGTTTTCTTTATGGTCTCTTTTGCTTTTGAGTTTGCGTTTTTGAGTTTTGACTTCGAGTTTTGTTTTGAGGAGGATATCCCTGGTCTCGCTTTGTGATACAGCTCGGTAGGTGGTGACTGGGGACAGTCACTATCCAAAGCCACCCTCGGATGTAGGGAGAGTATCCTCTCCACTAGGTATTTTGTTTTATTTCATTGTTTTTACTTACTGGCCTGTTTTCTTTCTTTTTCTTTATCTTTTACTTCATGTTTGGACGCGTTGTGGCTTACATAAGCCCGTGCGAGTACTTCGAGCACCTGTACATACTTAGAAACAATAATAGACGATCCACCATAGACGAAAAGCCAGAAATATAGACGAAGCAGAGGTGGACTTTTGTTTCTCTGTCCTCTGATGTTCTATAAATGTTTTCTTGAGTCTCTTCTGGATTTTTGGGCATGTTTCTGGTCTTTTCTCTCCCTCCCTGACTCTGTACCAGGCAATTCTAGCCTCCTGGGTCGAACTGAGACCCCTTCCAACAGGAGCCTATTTTAGCCTCCTCCCACACTCATTTAACAACAATCTTTACATCGGTACTGGTGTTGGCCAGCGGAGGACAAAAGTGCACCATACTAAGGCTTTTTATTGTGCTTGGGCGATGGCAAGTTTTCATTCTGCATTATTGTGATTGTAGCTGGCGCCTCGAAGCTTCCTTGTTCTCCCTACACTCCCAATTGTTGAGGAGTATCTTGCACTGTGACATTGTCGAGGGATCATCCCACATAGAGACTCACGTCGAAGGGTTACTTGACAATACGCAGCCCTATTCAATACCCGTTGATCCTGAGCTTGATTGAAGTTAGGGAACAGCGTAACTCCCAGTGTGAACTCGTTGAAGTTGCCACGACAACCGTGACCTCATCGGTAGCCTCTTGCGAGATTCGTCCTCCATTGACTGCTTCGTTCTGGAGGTGGTGGCGCCCTCATTTGCTGTTTGGCTGAAGTGCACCCAACAGTTGATTGTGACAGTAGATAATACCATATATATGGAAACTCGTCCACTGTGGTGCATAGACCTGCAATCTGTATAGCAGGGTAAACCGGTTAGTACGACACCCCTGCACAGATAATGCATCAGCATGCTAGCATCACGCACACACTTGCTTGTGACTGTAGTTCTTCATCCAGTTATGGTTTTGTTGTTTGTAAGGAAGCTTCATCTTCAATCCCGGTGGGACTGTGTATGTGGAAGAAAAGTTCAGGTGTATTCATGGAGAACATCCGTCCTTCCGTTATTGGGCTAGCAATGGCTTGATTAACATGAAACGATGGCAAGCCCTCCTTTGACACGGAACTTACCCTGGGAGTTTACAAACAATTCCTTGAGGCCCTTCAGGTGCAGACTGGCAGAGCAGAAAGTCAGATGCTGGAAAAACAGGTCGAAAAGAGGTAGAATGAGATGCCATCAAAAACATTTTAACAATCTTCAGTGACAAAGAGGGTGCACAAAATGTACATGCACTCACAGATAACGTTCTATTCCAAGATGTCAAACTGCTTCAATACGGTGCTCAACAGCTTTTGGGGGTGTTCATCAACGAGGACTGGTCATTTCCCCCTGGATTATACAGATCAGGTGGCTTGAAGGAATGCTGGGTGAGGCGTGGTCAATGCAGATAATTCGCCTGGTGTGTAGGAAGTGAACACTGGAGCGAGTGGTATTGATGAGTGACGCAGTCATGTCTTGGTTGTTGTAAGCCGGGGCCTGCCATTAGGCCTTTGGAGGTAGCTCATGGCTACCACTAGCATTGGCATATATGCACCGTGGAAAGCCTGGGAGAGGCGCATGGGCATGGTACCCTGATCCCCTTGCACTGGGTGGCCAACGCATTGTTGGATTGTTAGCATACTCCTGGGCCAGGAAACGATGTGGAGCAAATGGGGTGGATGGAGGAACTGGGGCTGATAAGCACCATTCCAGACATCTGAGCCCCTACCTGAAGGGTCATACCACCCAGCAAACCATCAATGCAAGTGTTACCATGCTGCCACAACTGGAAATGGAGTTCTATTTCATGCGCTTTGATACGGCATTACAAAAGTGAGATGTGCTGGCAATGAGAATGGAAGGATGGGATCATATACAGCAGTGATGCCGAACAACCCAAATCAACCAAAGTGGGCTTTCTATATTCCTGTCTGTTTAATCCACCCTTTTGCCTCGTTATCTTTGGCTTTGCTTTTCATGATCTCGTAGGGAGTTTGGGGTTGATATGAGAATGACGTGAAGCCACATGTTGGAGATCGGCATGTACTGATGCACCCAGGGGCGCCAGATTGGTCTCGACCTGACTTTGACGGTGACCACGAGTGGATGGAACTGCAGTTTGGACAGCTCATTGGGAGAGGGTTTCCCCATGGACGACGATGGGAGTGGAACCATGTATAGCGGGTGCCACTTACATGGATAGCGTTACTGGGGGCGCCGGCAGCCATTTGATCTTTCACTTGGAATATATATGCATCAGTGTGCATGGGGAGCTCGATGGAAGCATCAAGCAGATCCTTGAAGACCTCTCCAAGATTGTGGCCTTGAATGACGACTCGAACACCAAAAGCGACGATGAATGACTTAACAACTGCACTGATAAAACGCTTTGCACCGAATGCAACTGTATACGTGGGTCTCAGCCTATCAGTAAGTCTCAGATGGTCATTACCACTACAAGAAAAGATATGGTGTACTTGAGTAGTGCTTTCTTAAGGCTGCAAACGGATTCTGAGAATGCGACAAGTGGGCCACACGACAGCATAAAAATGGTAGCACCATTGACAAGAGGTTGAAGACCTCCAGAGAACAAATAATTCATAAACTGTATGAATGAGACTTAATCGACAAACAGCCGAACCATGCACTCACATCCTCTGGCCTTACCGCCACATCACTCCCATCCTCTCCCTTCCCTGCAAATAAATCACCACGCATTACCTTGCTGTGTACAGAGATAAAAAAAATCTTCTGCTGAAAGATATCTTCACTGATCGTGGCTGCAAAGCTCTCAGCTTCAGACCGCCAAAGACCAAGTTTACGATGTGTGCCAAAATCAAATACAACCTCCAAGTAGCACAATGTTTTCTCTGAGTGATACTCCTCCAACACTGTATTCAGGACACGAGGGACACCACCTCTCGCATTCAACCCCATGTAAATGAAGTGAATGATGAGGATGGGTCCTCCACATACTTGAGACTTGGAAGCTCTTTCACACACGCCGCTGATAAACGTTGGCTCATTGCACGCAGGAACTGAATTCCCCTGCACAGTCTGTGTAAATGCCTTCAAGAATATTAGCGCTAGCATAGAATATCAGAGTGGACATACAAAGTATGGCATGGGTTTGGAGTGGGCTGCATGCTCCTCCTTCTCATGGCATGCAGGGCACTTAAAAGACATTTCTGGAGAACCAATGTTATTTGCAATTGACTCTGGTATGGCAATGCAGACATCGCACACCACGCGGGGACACGGGCGGTTGGAACATGCGATGGTGCGTCTGCCGTCATGGCAGAGATAACAGAACTGTAAGAAGACATAGTAGGTTGGCTTGAAGAACCACGTCAGGACCACATACTCTATTTGATTGATTGGGGAATGTCATTGGTCGAAGGTCTGGGGAGGGTGGGCACGAGGAAAGGGGACTTAGTGAGTTTGGTGTGAGGCTTGCAGTCGAAGACGTCCGAGGTCTCTTGTGACCTGCAAGTTGCGCAGGCTTAGCACGACCTGACGCACACTTCTTGGCCGTCTGCTTCGTCTGTGCCATTAAAGCTTAGAGATTGGTTGCCAAATTGTAACACAACGCATCTCTAACACACAAATGACTCTGTCACATGACCATGAGTGCTCTCACAAATTTGCTTCTCCACTTCAATATTCCTGTTGTCATTGTACATGACGCCTAAATCTCCTTATTAAATCGGTACATGTGAAATGTGACAGGGGAGGATGCGCATGGACAAGGTATAAAAGCGTTCACATCGCAAGTTACATAGGAAAGTAAAAGTAAGTTGGAATGTTTTTATTCTTATTTTTTATAGACTAGCATTTACAAACATTGGCTTCGGACCTCCTAGGGTCTGACCTAACTCTACTGGTGTGTGAATGCCCTAGTTGGCAGAGCCAGGGCTCCCCAATAGTCCACCGTTCCTGCCGGCTGTTTTAGACACACCACCTGAGTAGTAGAGCTAGCAAATTGGAATGTTATCACAGGTATCAGTAATTACAAACGAGGGGTGGTGTCATATCCATGACACTTAGGTTAGGATTACTGTCTAGTGGACTATGTTTCTCAGTAGATACCTTCCTTTTCTGAAAGTTTACCCTCATTTGTACTAGAGCCTTTCCGGTAAAACTCTGGAAACTCCTGAAACTCCTGACTCCGGACCTCGGTAGTTACATATACTCTGGACATAGCCTTTTTGGTACTTTTGGTCTAGCCTTCGGACTTTCGGATTGTCCGATACTCCGGTACAGCCTATAGGAACATTGTCAACGTTCTGTACTGCCCTCCGGAGTTTCATTACCCGGACATTGCCTCAGAACGTTCTCTCTAGTATATAAAACCTTGTACATACATTGTAGGACCTCAGCTGGAATATCAACTAGATCAGTCTCGAGTCAAACTCCTGTCTACTCTCAGCATACCCAGGACTTGTCCAAGGGCACAGCACATAAGCTGAGGCCAATTGGGTGTTGCTCCCTCTGACTCCTCTGGACACTACCCTACCTCCCCCACTACTCCGGAGTTTCTAGGGTTTCCCGCACTCACTCCGGAGTTCCCACGCTCCTCCTGGGGTTTCTCGGAGTTTGCGCCAACTCCTGTTTCAGGTCCAGACCCCTCGGGATATGGTTCTGACAGGTGGTTGCAACGATATCTTCTAGTAGACATCATTACCGTGACCCAGTTGCAGGTCAAGTACTGGAAGTTGATGCTGTGCCATGGGCAGGCAACATGCTGCCAAAACACATGAGCAACTAATTCTTGTCAATTATCAAAAATACACACTCCTTTATCTCGCTAGCCATGGCTTGCATGGCAATTTCTGCACATTGCTCGACATAGTCGAGGGCGCCCCATCCAAACATGTCCTGCATTCACGACAACATGATCATAGATCACAATGACTAAAATGAATATACGTACAAGTCTCTCCTGGGAGACAGGGTCGCCAGCCTCCAGAGCCCGAAGACTATCAGCAATATCAGTAGGAGATCACAAGGATGAGCAGGGGTGCTCACATTTTCTTCTGCTCTTCGTTCACGGCATTCCCCAGTTCAAAACAATCTTGAATGAATCTAAGCTTGATCCCGAAACCGACATCCTCCTGCATCAGAATTCAGCATCAAAAGCACGAAAATAAATGATATATATAGGGCACCGGAGGTACACCATCCTGTATAGCCTTTCGAGCGTCAGGATATATAAATTCATTCTGTAAACAATGGTCAGCAGACATCTTAAAGGATTATCGTTGTTTCCTCACAGCGTTTGCCAAGGGGTTGCCTTCTACGGCGTGGACAGGAGGGGCAGGAACACCAGTATGAGCACGAATGGTGTTGTGCGGGTGGACTGGAGTCCTTGGAGTAGACGGTAGAGTTGAAAGGTCTAACAAGGTTTGGTCGGGGCCATGAGAGCGCAGGTTATACAGCACATAATGCCTGATACCTTTGCAAGCCATACCACGAGTTATGGGAGACATTATGTGGAGATGGAGGAGTGTAGGGTGAGGGTGCAGTAGAGTGAGGGTGCGGTTGCGCCTGAGGAGAGGGTCCATTTATCAACGACCGATGGCACAAAGCAGGTTCACCTTTGTGCATTGCGGAGAAAGAAACTCTTTGTACAGGTGACGCTAGGCAGTTAGTATTGCACTGGGGCTCCCCGAGAGTGGAGTCTAGAAAAGTACCACGCTGCAGATGTTGGAATAAAAACATCAGGCGCAGATATGGCCAATGGACCTTGGCAGTCAGTCAAGAATGGAGGACAAGTCATATTTCTCCTTACAAAATTCCAACCATGGGCCTGACATGCAGAGCAGATGCTTAGATACATTCATCTATTTCAGGCAAGTTGTCCACATGACTTTTTTTGTCCCAAAACTACCCAACTTCGGTCGCCAATATCTCCTCAATGCATGATGCATGATCAGAATTCGATGAAACAAAGACCTTTCAACTCGGAAAAAAACAGAGAACACGGTTTAGTGGGGCCGAAGTCTGGAAAATAACATTTTAAATTTTTTGGTATTCACCGATAGCCAGGTACGGATGTCAAGCCATGTACTACATATTAGTAGATACCAAACGGGCACTTGGTAGTACATTAGCCCTGCCATGTTCATGTGGTTCAGCCTCTCGCACATCCTTGTCCTCGTCCTCGTCAGAATTGGGATGATGATGGCAATGGCAGCAGCAATCGCAGTCATCATCATAGTAAAGCGAGCGTCGTCTTCTACACCATGGGTAGTAATGGTCATTATCATAACATCGACAGTGACAGGGGTCATAATAGGCATAGTCATACATCCACGCCAGAAGGGTCACAACTGTGGGTTCAGGATGAGCATAAATAGAACGTGAACCTTGGTGAATTGTTGGGGGCTCAGGGTGTGGCTGGGCAAACTGCTCCAGTTGTGGAGAACGATGAGTATGTACAGAACGAAGAGAGCGGTGAGGACTTGGGGACCTTTCCACCACCCCATGTTCATGACCTGGCATGAGCATAACAGGAGCCGTCTCCATGAGCGGAATTGTTGGTGGAACCACCGGCTGTCCCATACGAGGTCCTGTAAGGTGAGGAATATAGGCTCTCGAGGAGACATGGGTATTGGGTATAACTGGCCAGGAGATAGGATCGGAATCTGATCGACACTGATAACATTTTGGGGAACTGGCGGAGGGGGTGAGTGTGGAGGCCCGAACTGTACAGGACGCTGTTGATCATCAAACTGCATCGGTAAAGGGGCAGGACTACAAGATGGTGATATGTCTCCTGTGTATGTGAACTGCGCAAGTCTGGTGACTGTGGGACATAAACTGGAGCGCCTGGTGGCTGAAGAATCACTGGATGAGTTGCTGATCTGGAGCTGAGAGTAGGGGGTATAAATCCCTCGTTGTGCTCCACTGGACGATGCTTGTAAGGTGAAGTAGTTCGAACCTCAGCGAATGGAGCACGGTGGGGCAAGTCACCTGGTCCCCCCGAAACCCAGCCAGGAGGCGGTGATGGGACCACCCGGATGAATGGGGGTGAACAGCGTTGACTCACATGGACTAGGAAGGGAATCACGGGTTCCTCGAGCCCAATGGGTGGGGTGGCACAACAGGGTAGTTTACTGTCACCATTGGTTGTCCGCCAGGGACATTAAACACAAACTCGAGGCAAGGACAAGTGAACTTACCAGGAACGACACCCATACTGAAGCGCGCCATATCAGCCAGAAGCTGGTCAGTCATCGCCGCTACTCCTCGCAACTTAGCTTGGTGGCCATTCATATCCCGAGCCAACCACTCATTCAAGCCATGCATATATCTCATAAGCCCACATCCATGGTTGCTCCTTGTACTTGGTGATGTTCCTATAAACATTTGAAGAGGCTGTAATTTCGTGGCATGGTGTAATCTTGCCCTAAGTATTCCAACCAGTGTGTCGAAAAGGGGTACTGCACGACAGTCTGCAAAGCGTTAGAAAAGCATGGTAATAGCAGTATTTGCTCTTTACAGGTCCTGGGGACATTGAGACATAAGTTGGTCCAGGAGCCGCAGATTGAGCAGGTCCAAAAGACACCTGGGGTTGGGATGGCACTAGTCTATTGCATGAGGTAAGAAATCATTGGAAGGGGAAACTGGACTCACCATCGGCAGGGCATAGTCGGTACCAGCTGTGCAAAGCCTGCGGGGTCCTCGGCATGACCTAACATCACAAAGGCTGTTGGGGGCCAATATGGACCACGATATCCGGAACCGTTTCGAGTGTCGAATGGATAGACGGGAGCCTAGTGCTTGGGGCAGGGCATGTGACACTTGTACTGGGGGCTAGTGACGCTGGCAGAGGGAGCATTGCTGGATCAACACACTACATACCAGTTTCAGTATTGTAGCTGAGAAGCCAAGACACTGAACATACCACTGGGAGAGTGCTCGCATGACTTGACAGCAGCAACAGCGCTGCAGATATTTCAGATGAAGGCAAGACATCTGCCAAAGACAGAACATCCTCCTCCAATTTGCACATCTGCAAGTTCGATACAGAAGAGACGGCAGAAGGAATATGAGATAGCGATGAGACTAGACTACTTGGGATTGGTGTTGGCCCTTTCAAGGGGTGTGACTGGTGGAGGGGTGGTGCTATATGTGGTGGTCGTGGCGGCATATATCATAGTTGCGGTGGAGCCGGCAGAGGTAAGGACAGTGTAGATGTGGAAATAGTTTCAGATATGTCCTTGGAAATAAGTGTCAATCTTTCAACACTTGTCAAGAGCGAAGCGCTTGGCCATGTAACAGATGTCTCAAAGGACTCATCACGGCCCTCTCGGAGACTGACGGACTGAGTGAATAATGTCGGTTGTAAATGCAAGGAGTCGTATGAAACATCCATTTCCTGTGCCCAGTGAGAAGGGTGGATCGATGGGCTGCCTTCAGGCTCAGGCAATAAGGGAGATTCGTCAGACTCGCTAGGGGGGGTGTCGCTGAGCGCTATCTCTGAAGATTCAGTCAAGGTGGATACCATCTCAGTTCTGGATGGCGGTTCTGGGGAAGTTGGAGAGACCGTAGGTGAGAGGGAAAAGTGACACATCACCCGTGGACACGAGCCCCGAAGAGAGAGTATTTCGTGTGACTGGTCATGTGGCGGTTTTGGTGGTACATATCGATGTGGACCGCCATGCCATGGTGGCTGTAAACAGGGTTAGAACTGTCCAGGACCCATGGGATAGGGCCTGGGTGGCGGCGGGAAGAAAGAAGGTAGGGCCCACCAGGAAACCCTGGGTGCTCCATTTGTGGCACTGCTATAGTTGTACAGCCTTGCATCGCCAACTGGGACACTGAAGGATTTCACATCTATGGTCGCTTTCCCTTCGATCTAATATTGTTACAATGGCATAGAATCTATTGAGATCGGACCAGAACGTATCTACTTGATTTTTGATTTATGATAGTCTGGTGACTTCTGGGGCAAATATGAATGCCCATCACTGAGGGAGTATAAGCTGTCAAGCCCCCCTATACGGTAGACCAACCAGAGATCCCAAGATATATGTGCCAACTGATACCAGAATGATGGTCACAATCTCAAGCCATCTAAATCCATGGAAACCCTCAGCTACTGCTCGCTCTTGTCTCGTGTTATCGCTGTCTGCAAGTGCTTGACTGCTAAGAGGCTATGAAAATGGACTAAGTAAAAGTCACACTCACCAACATCTTCAACCTTGACAGCATTCCATAATTGAACACAACTTCTTCTTCCCTCCAGAGAACACATTCCCATAGCAACAGGGAACCTATCTTCCCTACTTTTGATGTGGGCCTGGGGCACCACATGTGAGTGTTGTCTGTGGTTAGTCAAAGTGAAAAAAAAGTACTCAACTGCAATGGAAAGTACAACGTCCTTGGCTGTTGCGTATCAGTAATGGTTGAAAGAGATTGCCTGGAGGTACCCACCGTCATGCATAAGTGTACCGAGTAGGGATCTGTCCGTGGAATCCCAGATTTGCACTTTCCCGCACGTGCTGCCACCAAGTATAGCCTGCCCTCCATGTATGAAAGTCACTGGGATGAGCATCCCATTACTAGGCTGAATCACGGAGCCATCTAAGCTACTGTCATTGAGGTGGTAGATGTCAAATCCCCTTGTAATATTGGAAACAACTAGCATGTTTCTGTCACAAGACACACTCATAGAGCCACTGTCACTTTTTCATCAATGGTAACATCACTACCACAGAGGATGTTAAACATACACAAGGGTCTTGACATAGACAAAATGCGCCATTTTGACTTTTGTTGCATCCCAAAGGCTGATGAGCAGTCAGTCGTCTCCCACACAAAGAAGGATAGAAACGTACAGTATACCATGATGCAAGTAGGCGACCAAAAGTGTTCTCTCCGAGTACTTCGTATGCGCCCATGCCAAGGAAGTAACAATCACCTCAGATTCATGATTCACCGAAATGGATGGAGGAGGATGAATTTGTGCGAGTTGTGTCCATTTGGCTAGCAATCACGATAGTCCAACATTACAACAACACAAAGGAGGACCCTACCTCTTCCCTCATGATTCCAGAGAAAGACTTCCGAGCAAGCGCTGGTGACCACAACAAAGTCCATGATGGCGAGATATTCAACTGGCAAGCCGGAATGAGCTGCAAACCCCGTGACAGTAACCTGCTGCAATACAAAGTCAAAATATTGGAAAGTCTGGAGTGAATTACAAACACAGTCCTCTATATGAATGGAGATGACCACACCATTAGCGAGCCCACACAATAAATGATCCTCTGATGGCGTCATCCAGATGATTGACAATACAGCATTATGCCCGGTGATGATAACATAGAGTTTCCAGCCAGAAAGTATTGACCACAATGACAACCTCCCATCAAGACTGCTGACAGCTAAGAACGTGCTGTGTGTACTGAATGCAAGGGAAGTAATGGTGTCTTGATGCTCTTCCTCGAGGCGGTGGTATAACTTGAATTGAAGAGGCATTGTGAAACAGGAAGCGTTAGTCCAAGGCTATTAAGAAAGCACTGAGCAGCATTCATGTTATGTAAAACGTCACCGAGTCGTCCAACATGTACACCAGAATGTCGAAAATTCATTGCCACATACTTACTATACAAGTGATGCTGCCGCCTTCGGATGTCATTCAACCTATACAGTAGATTTTTGTATACTACACTGTCCCTTCATTGGATTCTGTAAGAGAACTAATTTGTGCTCATGAAGGTGGATGTCCTTGCTCTGTTGGACATGTTCCCACCGACGGCGTTGACAATCACGGTCCGCAGTAGCAGACAAAGGCATAATTTATTGGAGATGCACTGGAGCAACATGGGAAGTAAGAACAAAGTGCAGAGACCAACTAAGTGCTACCAATAAATGACATGCAAGCAGATTGAGAGCTAGCATAGCCCATCAACTAATGAGAAGACATACATCCATTGCAAACAACTGCAAAACGGAATCTGTGGTATCAATGTTAGATCTTACTGTTGCCTGCGAGACAACGTACATAATGCTGCACTGCTCGACGTCGACATCGATCAACCCCTACTACCCCATGAACATTACATGGAAGACAAGAAGCGGTGAAAGTAAAGATGGGCACGGAGCCACGAACATCGATCAACAGTGAGTCACACACACCTGCAGCGCAGGCAGGAGCCAATCAAAATGCGCGGAGACCACGTGGGTGGACGGGAGCTGGCAGCTTACAGTGTTAGATTAGGACATGATTTAAGACAAAGGAAAATTGAACCACTCCGACCAGCATCTCTCGACATGAGGTTGTGAACCAAAGGACACATATCGACCTGTAAGATTTGACCTCTACCACCATTCTCTGATACCCGGATAGTCTACTGCCATGTCCCAGGAACAGTGGCTGTTTCGTCAGAGTTCACCTATTGTCAGAGATGGAGTCACTCATGTTATAATCTCTCACATACCCACCGTGGTTGCGGTTCAAAGGGACATGACTCCATTGATTCTGCAGCGCTTTGCACCACCAGTCCCAAGTGTTTCACAGTGAGTGGTCTTCTAGCAGTGCCGATTTCAATCCCGAACAAGTTCAAATTTCAGTGTTGATACATCCTCTCGTCATTCGGGAGGTGAAACATTGGTACCACAGGTACAAGATAGCACATCCAGGTCAGTCTTTCTGGTGATCTTGCATGCTGAAAAATTAATACCAGCATAGTTCTGGCGAGGCGAGCCAACCCTCAGCAGGGCATGCACCCTTAATAACGGTATGTGTTGGTATTTTAGAATGACACGTACATGGTGTTGAAAAATCGCAATCTTTGGCAGGTGTCTCCCTGGAAGCTCAACAAGTTTCGTGATACCACAGGATCCTTCCATTGGTTTAGATCGGAAGGAAATGACCCCCTCAGCTTTCCGCCTTCTCATATCGAGGATGTCGCAGAAGGTGATCTCTTTTTCTACTGGGTCAAAAGTGCCGGTAAATGTCAAATGTGGATTTGGAGGAGTGTTGGTGGGATGACCACCTGGGTACCAGTCCGAGAGGGAGAGCAGATTTTGGGTGGGGATGGTAATATGAGGTATCTTGTCATTACCGATGGTCGTCAACCATCCTTGGTACAAGCTGTGACATGGGAGAGACGGTATAGGCAAAGACAAGCGCTGGTAACCCTTTCTTAGCGCATCATACCCCTACCACACTTGAGTTGCCAATCTAGAGAAAGTACTGGTATTGCACATAGCAGCTACATTAGTTTAAGAAATTTACGAAGGGCTAATGTAAACTGTTCCTTCTTCATGCAGCATACATCCAGCCATCGTCAAACCCCAAATTGTTGTCTGTTGCAGACCTTACAGCATACTCCTCCAACACCCTGTCTGTAAGTTGGCGTGAAGAGATTATGCATCAAATCAAGGTAAGATCGAGAGGAGAGAAACGTAATGAGAGCCTGACCAGTATACACATAGATTCCATGTGCGCCAACACAAGTGCACATATTTTACTGCAAAGAGCACTGAATGACATGACAATCTGGCAGCATCTGGAATATCGTACGCAAGGACCATCATGAACTCCCCACCGTCCTGTCGACGAGAATCATACCTAGCACTTTGATGTATGTGTGGGATTTTCACGAGGGGCATAAAGGACCTTGTTTCGGCATGGCCCGACTGACACGAGTGAGCTTTGGCACGTAGTACACACCAGCGTGAGTTGGTAAGAGGCGGGTATGGGTATCTTGCCTTCAGTGTATGACACGATGGAAAAAGAATCAAGGCGCTCATGGCATTGATCGCGACAAAAAACTAGTATCGGTAAGCCATCTGCCCACTAGATTCTGGACATCCAACTCATCTCATCGTATTTTTGGTTCGTCCACTGATTTTCACGAGACTTGAGTCCTGCTTGCAATAGAGAACAGATGTTCACACGCTCAAGCTCCAGTTCGTATGCGCCTCACCAATTTGAACTGAGAATGACCGCTCGGTAGTGTTGCCGTCGAACTGAACTCAACTCGAAGTAAGTTCACTTCAATTTGAATTTTGTGTCAGCTTGGTACAGTTCAATGGTACGAAGCAAAGCTAAGTTTTGAATTGAGCTGCAACCAAAGTGGCACGTAGTACCATATTGGGACGATTGGGTTGGATTGGAGGTCCTTGATTAAGTATCTGATTATCTAAGTAATTAGTGACTACATGCAGCAACTGTCGAAGTGTCACTGAACTACCACTTCAATTCGACTTGGTCCAATTCGCGGCAACACTACCGCTCGGATCGAAATTCAGTTTGTCTCTATATTTGTCATTTGGCATCGTGATTCGCAAAGTCCGAATCCTACTGGATATCACAATAGAAGTTACAAAACAGAATGGGTTGAATTACATCGCTTTGTACAAACAAAAAGTAGTCAATATTACCCCACCTCGTACGGTTTTCACCCCATTTTAGTCGCAACTTGTCAGCAACCCATGGGTGTAGTAGTCAGATTTTATATACAGTAAGTATCGGTAGTGTAGCTATACTGAAGACACCTTTGAATTTAATGGTCTGATCCGGTTCACCTTGAGGCACTAGATCAATATTATGTAAATCATTTGCGCACATTCAGCGGGTTTACAGACTCCCTCCCCTCCAACTATTACAGCTGGCATGCCCACATTTCAGCTTGCATTTGATTTGATGGGTGGTCATAGTGACTCCATCAATATGCTGGCCTTCTCACCTTGTGGATCCTATTTGGCAAGCGGTGGGAATGATCGGTTGCTCATTGTCTGGAGGGTGTCAGACAGTGCAAGTCTATACATATTGGTTTTCGAAAGTCCAGTCACTGCACTGACATGGCACCCTACCTCAGAACCTCAAATATTGTACTGTGGGTGTGAGAATGGAGCTGTATCCCGCCTGAAAGGCCTTGGCATTGTGAGTTGCACTACCCTTGGATTTGCTGACTTCACGAATGTCTCAACATATAGAAGACGGTGTTCTCACAGAGGTCCATATGGCTTGATGTTTCAGGCCAAGTGCACTGCATTGACTATGATGCTCACACTCGCCATCTGGGTGTGGGGATGGGGCAACTGGTTCTTGTTTCTTCTGAGTCAATCACAGGGAGGTCTTTTGACATATGCAACTGCAGCACATTGATCACAACTTCTCACAGGTGACTTTTGTCGTAGCATCCGATTTTCCCCTCCAGAGAACATTCACATTACGGGGTATGATGACAGACTCCAGCCGTTGTCATTCCATTTCTATGATCGGGGTAAAAAGGGCATTGCAGCATACCTAAATCACGGAGTAGTGTAAGTGGTCTATCCGATGGCAGTCCATGAACCTATACTCATAGTGCATGCCATTGTGCCCCATATGTAGTGCATGGGACTTGCAGAACCAAACTCTAATCTGGCAAATTGAACCAAACCCTATGTCTCCGCAGATGTAAGTGCTTCGACTGTCAGCACATGTGGTGAATGACCGACCCAAAGTATAGTGCAAGTTCTGCTCTTCTTCATCATCCTGGGTTACTGGCTGTAAAAGCAATGCACGCAGACATTCACGTTTACAGTATTGGGAAATTACGCCACTTCAGTCGCTTTACGCTGTCACATGAACCGGATCAATGTTATCCCACCAGCCTTGCATTCGTTCTAGGGAATGCCATCGTATGCAGTACTAATTCTGGCAAGGTGGTAATCTGGGCGCCTGGCAGCAAGGAGGCCATGCAAGTTTTGGATCAGAAAGGTTCATCTGTTTCCTTCATGACAACATTCGTGGTTAGTTACTGAGATTCTCTCACAGGAGACATAATCCAGGCTGTTGCAGTGAGTCAGTAGCCTTTAAACTATGTGCAGTCACTTCCTCACGAAAATGGTAACTGAACAGTCATTTAATGGGCGACACAGTAGCATCATAGCCCTCGGGTCCTCCCAGAAAGGGCGTGCAACATATATTTCTATCTGGCGGGCGGGTAAGTGTTTCCATATTTACCATTTCCTCTGACATCTCGTGCGCAGATGGTGGTACAAAGTGTAGAAGGATGTGTCAATCAATTCGCCTTCATATTTATGTACGTTCCATGCTCCATAACGTTGAATAGTGTTGCTTATCTGTCACCATTGCAGCATCTGCCTGTGTTTCTGTTACTGTCTATACTCTTTTCCGTCCTAGTCTCGTTCCTTGCAATCGGGGTCAACCACAGGTTGCTTGATAATTATTTACAGACTGGGGCAAGTATTAACTCAGCGATACATGAGCATGGCAATCTGATATCATTCATTGATTATTACAGGTGTCTTCTCTTGCGAGGTGCACCATCGAGGTCCTCAATGTAACAATGGCAATACTCAAGGACATAGCAATATGATTGTCTTGAGTTACGCTGGAAGGCAAGGGTAGCAGAAAGAGAGGCCGCACATTTTATGAACCATTTGATCCTCATGAGATGTATCCACACGATTACCAGTCATTCTATGACCCTCATCGTGCCATGCAACTCATTATCTCTTCCACTTTCGACTGTCCTGACTTCACATAGTCGGTGCGCTTACCACAAACACATTCTCGCTCGTACACGGAGTTTGTGAAGTGTTTAATAGACGTTGAATCAGGTAAACAATCAGGTAAATGATCTAGCAGTAGTGCGAGGCTTTTCCCATATATGCTCGTCATATAAGCTGGCCAGTATGTGAGGGATGGGGAAACACAGTGAGCGACACTTTGGTCTAGGCTCCGCAAATCTGGCATGCTGGACAACTGTATTGCATTCTGCGATGTATCGGACTCGATGAGGTTGGTGGATGGTTGTGTGCGTCGTGTCACCGACATTCTCGGTATGTCCGACTGACAAGCCATCCATGTGAGTATCTGTGCGTTAAAGGTTGAAATAACTTGACATGGAAACATAGCCATAGTGGAACACATGCAAACTACATGTACAATGCAACATTAATTAGCGATGCGTTGGTCAGCGCCTCGTTATCGCCTAGTGAATACCATCCTGATGGCCTATTACTACTTAGATAAATCTCGCTTGTAATCATGTCCTACGCTCCCCATATATACCTACTCGATATAGGCACGTCATTTCGCCTCCCCAATTGTCCAGGATCTCTAAGACTACCATGCTGAAATCCATGCCAGTGGCTGTCACAGGGTCAAGGATCAGAAACACCTGCGTGTGGTTGGTTGCATGGATATTATAGTCAAAGGAAACCAAAGGGAGGAAAGGCATGCCACGTGAAAGGGCAGGTGCTCTATGAGCTGTAAGAAGTTCACATAAAGTGCCCGTTGCACTGTTACGTAGGGAATGGTACTTGGCCAGGTTATCTTCTCCATCGACCATTCCCCACAGCAGTAACTTGCGGGGAGCGATATCAGTGACGTTGATAAGCCCAGCTGGGATATGGTCAACCATGACATGCGTGACACAGACGACATCCCGAAATGCAACTGCTATTTGTCTGAGCCAGTCAGGAAGATGCCAGCATGCACCTTCCTGCAAATCATCCTCCAGAGGTGCATGCACAGACCCCGCCTTGCCCAACAGTCTACTGACCCAAGAGTCGTATGCAGGAGAGGACGTTAGGGAGCTCAAAACCATCCCACTGTTATGCCCCAAAGCATAGTCATACAGACTACGGGGAGTGGTGATAATTGGCATCTTCCTGTGGAGGATGTGCTGAGACTGTTGTATAATTTGCGAGGCAACAGTTTGGGTTTGGGTGATGTACAGTGAGTGAAAAAACGTGTGCAATGTTTGGCTGATTTGTACTAAGTCCAGTGTAGTACCATGAGGCGTGGGAATCCTGCTTAGCCTTGGTGGGATGGATGGTAGCACTGACTCCTAGCTACAAAATGGTCCCAGGGTCATGTGATTTGGTGCAGTAGTCCTTGAGATATGTCAATTATAAAACAGGTACATCATTGCACATGTTTATTCACTTTTGGTTTGGCAGTAGAATCTGGGGGAAATAAAGGAATAATTGTGGTTGTTTGGTCCTACAAACAAAGATACACACATAAACATTATGTCTGAGTTTGAATATGTTCACACACTTCTTTATTCCCAACCTTTACCACCATGAGATCTCTCTCTGCCACCCAAAGGAATACTATCCTGACTATGCTTGATTCTGGTCATTCTCCTGCTTCTATTGCCTCTAGTACTGGCCTACATCACTCCACCATCTCTAGACTTCATTCCAAGGAGCATTCCAGCCTGCAAAAGTCCACTGGAGGTTGTCCATCCAAGCTCTCCCCTGCTAATGTCCACCATGCCATCCACCTCATCTCAACTCAGAAGGCAGAAAATGCTGTGCAGGTGACCAAAACCCTCACCAATATTATCAACCAACCCCTCCACCCAAATACTGTCCACCAGCACCTGAAAAAGACTGGTATGAAGGCTGTGGTAAAGCAAAAATGACCTATCCTCTCTGCCAAGCATCACAAGGCAAGGTTAGACTTTGCCCATGCCCACAAAGATTGGACTTTGGAGGACTGGAAGAGGGTGGTATGGTCTGATGAGACTAAAATTAATCACCTGGGGTCAGATGGGCACAAATGGGCATGGAAAAAGCCAGGGGAGAAGCTGAGTGATAGGCTAGTAGAGGGGACACTGAAGTTTGGAGGAGGTTCTCTGATGATGTGGGGCTGTATGACTTGGGAGGGTGTTGGATATGCTACCAAGATTGATGGTAGGATGGATGGGGACCTATACCTTCAAATTTTGAAGGATGAACTACAAGAGTCCCTTGAATATTATGGTCTCCATCCTCCTGACATCATCTTCCAGCAGGACAATGACCCCAAGCACACCTGCAAGCAGGTCAAGGAGTGGCTAGAAGAGCAGGATTTTAGGACCATGGTATGGCCTGCACAGTCCCCTGACCTTAACCCCATAGAACATGCCTGGGGTTACCTCAAGAGGAGGCTTGCAGAGTATGAGCACCCTCCCAAGGGGATATTGGAGTTGTGGGAGAGGACTCAGGTGGAATGGAACAATATACCAGCTGAGGAGTGTCAGAAGTTGATTGAGAGTTGAGGCAGTGCTTAAAGCAAAAGGAGGCTATACCAAGTACTGATATCCCTTAGATACCCCTCACTTTTCAAAAGTGAATAAACATGTGCAATGATGTACCTGTTTTGTAATTGACATATCTCAAGGACTACTGCACCAAATCACATGACCCTGGGACCATTTTGTAGCTGGTGGTCAGTGCTACCGTCTATCTCACCAAGGCTAAGCAGGATTCCCATGCCTCATGGTGCTACACTGGACTTAGTACAAAACAGCCAAACATTGCACACGTTTTTTCACTCACTGTAGGTGTTGGATGTCGTGGAAGCTGCAAGAAGTGCCGGTGTCTCGGATGAATGGACAAAGCGAAGTAGGGATAGTATTACAAGGAAGCTCATGAGAGCAGTCCACGTTAATTTTGACATGCGTGGACTGGTCGAACTATTATTCAAGACGGCATGGGGGAAGCGCCTTCGGGTATTGAATATCTGAGGACTGGCCTGGGTGCCGGCTGTATAGAATGGTTGGTACGTCATTAGTGGAAGTTGTATCTATGTCTTACCAGGAGCTGCATGCACCTGGAAGAGCTGAGTCTCATCAAATCTCTGGGGAAAGCCTGGAACCCACTGTAATGCGATCAACGTCTTGCAAATCAGGCCGAGGAACTTGCTTCTTGACCCGAAATCGGGAGGAGTGGCAAGCTCCAGCATTAAAACTGCTTCGTCCAAAAAACATAGATGTAGGGTAGGAGAAGATGGGCAGAGATATGGAGGGTAGTGTGAGAATGGTAACAAATTCTGGCGCTGTGATTGCAGGTCTGGCCAGCCCTTGTAGAAAATATATAGCGATGGGCCCAATTTCAGACCATACCTAAGTTACGTGTTAGCCACTCCGAAACACAACATGCAGATTCAAGAACAAAGAGACCAAAGAGGGATTCAATTGACAAAGTGGATGGGTAAAACGAGAGAAGACAAACAGCACTAACATGCAAGCCGAATCGATCCACATGCCACTCGCATTTCAGGGCCTTGATACAACATAGAGCACCGACAGGTCATGAAGTGAGGTGCGATGGCAACTTATGACAGAGCGGTTATGCCGTGACGAGGAAGCAAGAAACCTCATCCGAGATCTGAGGAAAAAAGAAAGCAGTAAAGTAACAAAGGCAACAAAGCAAATGAAGGAAGTCAGCGATCTCACCAATATTGCTGGCCTCATGGCCAAATGCTAACCCTGTGTATAAAAGACATCACAATGAGAGGAATTTCCCAGACATTGCGCAGTTCCATGGCATCCAAATGAAAGATACGACATGCGTCCGTAAGTGAAAGTGATGATGCTTATGTTACGGCGGATTTGTTTGGGGAGGATGAGGAAGTACGTGCTCTCTCCTTGTGCTGTGACCATGTACCTGTGCTGACCTTCGATAGGATGATGAACGAGGCGAAAAGACAATTACCTTGGATGCTGCACCTGTAATATGTCATGCAACTTGGATGGCAAAGACTCACATCGAAATAGATTCCTCCCCTTCCTACATTCTCCCGCCCACTTTGTGTACACCTGGTATCATGTGCAGCTTGCATGCCTTCAGGAACTGTCACCGCCTCCAGTGGAAACTGTAATTCAGTACCGGGTTGAAGCACAAGCAAACCTTCCGATGACGTGGAAGAGGTCCATTCGTTTTGGGTCGTGCACGCCTTTGTGGTAATCTCCTTTTTTTTTTCAGATTCCAGTCACTTGGGGTGACCTACGACTCTTCAAGGAGACAATCCAGCTTGAGCTAGATGGCGCAGTCAATGCACTTAATGAGGCAGTGAACACTGTGAAAGCTCACTTTGCAGGAATGTCTCTGGGTGCACATGGAAATGCCAGGTACCAGGAGGTACCGCCATTACTTCAAGGTCACCGTAAGATAAAGGGACTGCCTGCTCATCGGAAGCCCACAGATCTGGAATTCCAAGTACGTGCTTATCTTGGTTTCTGGAGTACATCTAATAGCCATAATTGCCAGAAATTGATCCACAAACACGCTCTAGCACTCATAAATCGTGAGAATAAGCATTCTCCTTTTACTAATGTGCCCAATAGAACTGAAGTTACAACTTACACGAAGGGGACTCGGCGACCCTGCTGCACCGCTGACAATTTCCGGGTTGACCTCAATGACACTCCAGCTTCCGCATGGAACACTTCAGCTTCTCATGTGTTTGCTGCCAGCTTTCGTGATGCCCATCCTGGTTGCGGCCGATCATTGAAGGCTATTTTCGATGCCTGGATAGTTCACTTCAACTATTTATGCCAGGTGTATGCAAAACAGCAGATGGTTGCTCGTGAAGAACAAGCCAGAATTTTGAATCTTGTGTCCGGGTACACGAACGAGCAGAGTTACGAGAGTCCCCTGGCTGGCATCTGCTCTGTGCGCAGGCATCGAGAACGCAAGTTGCAGGTCAGTTGCCCTTGTCATTGGCGATGATCCATAATACTTGAAAGTTACCACAGCTGTATAACCACCATCTTCGAATGGCCCACCGCCACTCGGGGCCATATCCTTCAGTGGTTAATGTGGTGCAACAACTTGGACCAGCTGGGATGAGTTCTGATGAATCAGAACATGAGGTTGGACATGGCGAACGCACCTACCATATCACTGGCAAAGCATGGCGATCAACTACCGTAACAGCAACCTTGCGCGTGCTTGATGCGCTTCATCTCGGGATGAGGTACCAGCAACAGTGGAATGCGACAGCTGGCGCATGGCCACATCTGCGCATGCCATCTAGTCAGCTCAGCAGTCGAGAACTGCCATCGGGTCTTCCCAAGAACTTCTATACTCAAGACTACCTTTTTTCTCTGACTTCAGAAGCCTTGGACAATTTACTTCTCCAGGAGGACATCCCTTTAGATATCCCACAAGCTATAGTTACATGAGTCATCTCCCTGATCCTATTTGTGGAATGAGCTCACGTCCGCATGCCATGCAGCTTGGCTGAGCCATATGATGTTTTTGACAGGCAAACCACTCTCGGTAGTGCGGGGAGGTGTCCTTAGGCCTTTAGGAAGCTGCCCACGGAGCCGGGGCATGTTGGTAGAATCGTTTACACTACTAGACTTGTCTCTATTTACAAAACTAATATGACCTTGTACATATACCAATCTCTCACTGCACATGGTGGCAACCCTTTGGGATGGGATGGGATGAATCTAGGGTGAACTTAAGTGGCAGAACCAATCCTTTGCTGCTAATGCATATGTTAGGTCTCAATTGCCCATTCGGGGCTCAAGATAATATTTTAATGATCCCGTTAGGATGGCTCTCACCTGTTAAATACATGCTTAGCTACACACAACTACTCTATGGACGACACTTCCTGTTCTTTGCACGATATGTTACCATTGTCTTCCCAGTTACCCAACTGGGTTCCCCGCTCCCGGCTATTGAAAGGCGGTAACCTGCGATGTGGGGATGTGACTGACCTTCCTGGACCGGCACCCAGCCTGACTCTGTCCACATCCAAGCTTGACATCCATGGTTGTGAGTGTGTATGAACAAATCACCACCCTGTAATGTGTGGCTATAACACTCGGGGGAGGACAGTGGGGTCTCTATGGGCCCTGAATCCAAACTGGAGAACCATGAGACGCAATCATTGCGGCTATGGATCGCCTTCTGATGCTTGCAAAAGGTCCTGGTAGGGCATGCGTGCACCAAGTTCGATGGATGGTCGCGTAGTATGTGTTTTACATTGGGTGTCGTGGGTACAAAACCGGCCACAGGCACAGATAATGGCAGCTGCGCGCCAGATAAGATATGTATTGGGTTTTGGTCACAGTTGAGACTACCCACAACAAGTATAAGCTCGATGCCCAAATAGACATAATGAGTATTCACACTTACACTTTGCGTTGTCGTGTGGCAGAATAAACCTTAGCAGGGAGTGCTCTGACGACTGAATCACCTATATGCAGTGTGCTGGTATCTGTCCTAGAAGACCGGTCAATAAGCTTGACGAACACTTGAACTAGGCTGGGAAGAGGCATACAGTGGCACACCCATCATCATGACAGACCTGTTACATGACAGAGTTGTGTCGTGTTCCTCACCCTTGACACTACTGCTTCTCTTGTATCAGACAAGAAGACCTTGGAGTGTGGGCTTAGTTTACCTTTCTCGAGCATCCTGAATGAGATGTCTGAACATCTGGTGGCGTACTGGGACATTCTATAACAATAATTCAGTTAGAATTGTTAAAACTTGCAACTTAGCGGTATATAGGAATACTCACGTCACGTTCCAACTCTAAGCCACATGGTGGAGGTGAAAAGACTTTGAATATAACTGGATGGGTAGGCTCTATCATTGGGTCTGAAACTTGTGATTGTCAGGGAAAGGTCAGGGAAAAGTGGGGTAAATGGATTCTCTGTAAGCACATGTAAGCATGGTCCAGTCTGCTCCCAAATGCCACCCAAAGTGATCACATGCATCTGTAAAAAAGGAAATGTGCTGTAGAGCATAGCCGAATTACATAGTCTTTAATATACACTGTTGTAAACTGTATCGCATTGCTGGGAAATAAGTCAGTTTATTCCAGAAAATTTGCAGTGGCAGCGCACACTGCCACTGCAAACTCGGGGTGAGTGGCTGCATGTTGCTCTCGCTAAGGTGCTGGCAGCAATGGCCGATCCATAAGAGGAAGGACTTTCACTCGTCCGACGTTTCCCATGGCAAATATGGTGCACAGAAATGCCAAGCAAGGTAATCTTCGCTTGACTCAAATGATCGAAATACCTTCAAGCTTCAAGTACCGTGATGGTAACGTACCTATCTATCCAACTACCCTAGTAGTATATACTCCAAACTGGCAACAGTCATGGTCACATGAGTGACAAGTTGTCAACCTTGTTGTCAACTGTTCTTTGCTTCCCCCCACCTCTTTCCTTGCCCACGGACTCCCTGTTCTCTGTGTCCACGACCGCTTCAGGACCATGCATGTCAAAGACGGGCTCAAGGCTAGCCACTACAGAGCATAAATGTGAGTATGTTGTCTGTTTGAGTCTGCTAGTACTGATTGTTGTACTCTGAGCCTGTCATCTACCCCCCCATCCTGGAAATTGACTTCTCGAAGGATTCAGGTAGGAAAAGTCCTGTTCTCACTGGGTTTCTATGATGTCTTGTTCAAAGTGAGTATGATAACATCACCATTGGACTGTGACCTCGGGTTAACGTTTGCAGGATGTAGCGGCCACTGGGGATAATTCTACCCGCCCCCGCCCCTGCAGTAATCCATTGTGGAATGCCTGTGTGTGACATTTCCTGCCGCACCACTATGTGTAGCCTGTCCATGTTGGCTCTCATACCATGTGCCTTGCATGATTCTGCGGTGGGTGCCCATTTATAAGACATAGGATGGCGGGCTTAGTCCTCCACCAACAGTTTCCTTTCTTCGGTTCCCTGCATCCTCACAGCCGCCCGACTGCTCCATTGACATGACTAATGTCTTAGGTGTTCTTGTCGTTGCTCGCAATGGTGACCGCGATGAGTTCTACCAAAACCCTAAGACTTATGAGCCTCAATCTGCCGAGAGCGCTCCTCTTGGCACTGTCAGTATATCCTCATTCCTCCTTTCCATACAGCTCAGCTTGTAATCATGACATTCATCATAGGTTGAGTCTTTCCAGTTGGGCTCTTTCCTCTGTTCGGTCTACCTGAACCCTTCATCCCTGTCCTACATTGCCAACATGAAGATGGACCTTGTCAACACTCATGCAGTCCACTTCTATGCCAAGGCCGGCAGTGAGGGTCCCGTTATCTTCGATTCTGCCATTGCCCTCCTCCAAGGGCTCTTCCCTCCTACTCCCAAAAACAAAACCATCCTCGCCAACGAGACCACCATTGTAGCCCCACTCAGTGGATACCAATATGTCCCCATCGAGACTGTCGAGCCAGGCAATGACCACACCCTTGAACCCTGGACAGACTGCCCTGTATGTACACATGTTTACGACCACTCAGAGTGGTGTGGCTAATGGATGTGATACTCACATGCCATCATATAGGCCTTCAAAGACCATATTTCCAAGGTCTACGCTTCTTCGGAGTTTAAGGAGAAGGCTAAGTCTGTGCAGCCATTCTTTGGTGCCATCAGGGACTATGTCTCTGGTCGACCCACCACATTGGAGAGGCCAGTGGTGAGGGTCCCATCATCCCTGACTCTGCCATTGCCAGCTGTATAGATTGTATTTGTTACCATTCAAATTACACAATTTTGATGCCTACATTACCTGCTACTTGCTATATAGTGTGACAAAAGAAGTGGTGAAATGCTTGCAGCTTACTACATAGTACAATGTAGTGTGGTGGCATGTGTGCAGGCCACTATGTAGCACTACATAAGGGAGGGAAGACTACAGTTACTACAAATGCAATGTTGGCTACATAGTGCTACATTGCAATTCCTTTTTTTACAGATGCTGGGCCACAGGCTCTGAGACTCCAGGCAAGTTGGAGAACGGCAGTAAGCATCTCTTCATTCTTGATCGTATTCTGTCACTTATCTGAATGTAAGTTGTCACCAGTCGGATCCTCTCCTACATCTTTTGCCATTCCTATCGTGGCTCGTGGATATAATGACCAATAAGTGGCATTCGGCAAACCCCAAGTAAAGCTGCACCCCCGGTAAGTCCTCGCCCATGATACCACACTGGACAGGGTCCATGGTGCGCAAATGTATGGGCACACTTTCCACAGGATTTGATTACACCCAATCTAGGGCTGATTTTGCACCTTCGTCCGATCTTCGGTTACTGCAATATACACAATGCAAGGTCCACATAAATAGCTCGCATTGGATATCATCTTCTCCGTGCTCATTGTTGTGTGTCTATGTAGATGCTGTGGGCAACTCTTCTTGTGAGAGTGCGAAGGGAACAAAGGGGGAAAGCTGTAGGTTAGACCTAGGCTCGTCCCAAGGGGTGCTGTGCTGGAAGGAGAGGGGGGAAAGGAACCTAGAAGGCGAAGAAGGATTTTTCTTGGTGACTGGGGAGTGCTGGTGATGAAGAACTCGAAAATTCCGCCTTAGGTTGGCGAAAGGGATTTTTCCTGGGTGGGGGAAAGCGTGCAGAGACTTGGGGCTGGAAGGGCAGCGATTGTGAACTCTCGAAGATGATAGGGAAATTCTTGTAGGTGCAGGGAGACCGAATTTAAGAACTGGCAGCGATTCTTCTAGTGCGGGAAAACTCGAGGATGGCGAATAGACGATGAGACAGAAGCTGGGGAACTCTGGGAACACTCTGAAGACTCGAAGATACTCAGAAGACGACTCTGGGGACTCTCAGATACACACAAAAGACGCCAAAAGGTGGGTGGTATATTTTCTAGGTACGGTGGACTTTTGTAGCGTAAAGACAGAGGTATCTATGGTAAAAACCAGAACATCTTGGATCTGTCATACATCAAAAAGTAATAAAAGAAAATACAAAGGCCGATGTATGGACAGCCACATGTGCACAGGGATGTAGATGAAGATAAAACAGCCAAGGTCCAGAAAAACGATGGTAAGTAAAGCAGAAAAGGTATAACTATGTACTTGCATTGAAAGGAAGTGGAGTGGGGCTGGCGTTGATTTCGTTAACCAAAGAGGGACATGGTGGGCAGCATTACTAAGTGGGCGACAGCCTCGGCGCTTGTAGAGTGGATACAGCCACTGAGGGGACATGCCAACGAGTGACAGGTCGGTGGGGTATCACCGATGGACAGTGATCAGTAATCACGTGTAGAGAGGGGACTGCATGCGATAGGGGACGGGTCTACTTCGGTTGCTGAGGAGTCAGTGGCGATTATGGTGGCGGGAACAGGGTATGTGACGAGTGGGGGAGTTGTGATGTGTGTGACATTAGGATGGGCGGCGATGTTGTTAGTCGGGGAGACGCTATGATCAGAAGGGAACGTGTGAGTGAGCGACTTTCGAGACAGGGAAAAGCTGCCTGGAGTGTTCTGCAGCCCTAGGGAGTATAGACTCCCCACAATGCTCATAATACCATGCTTCGATCCACATTCTACCCTGCCTGCCCGGGTGTTCTCTCCCACCGGCTTCACGTTGTAGGTGCAGTCACCCCCTCAGTCAGAATTTTCCCTGATTGAGTAGTGTTTGAATACAAAAGCACTCCCATGTGGATCTTCTGAAGATCCTGAAGGTGCCCAGTCCGCAGAGGATAAAAAGGGCGACCAGCTATCCATACTTACCCCAGCTAACGTGTTTGACTATTGTCTTCGATGTGTAGCAGTTTACTACTCCGCAAACTAGACTTCTCAAGCCAGTAATAGTTGCTGGCTATGTGCGATGAGCCCCTGCTCACTGCTCACCCTCACACCGTACCTTGGACTACATATCACTACATAGGTCATGTAGCTCAATTTGGCCATCAGCAATTTTGCGATGCATGTCCGTGGGAGTTACTCAAATCTGACAAAAAGGATGCCTGGGAAATTTATGAGGAACTTCATCAGTTCCTTCGACAAGTTCCTTCATGCATGAGGTAGGATGTTTCTCATATCCATCCACTGGCTGCATCATATCCAGGCTAACCCATGCACTATATATGGTTACACAGACTGGTTCCTCTGATGGTAAATCGTCTCCTATATAGGAAATGCAGGATCGAGCAGGAGACACACGGCGATGAGTTCATTACCATTCTTGACACGTTGACAACTGATTGGAACGTTTTCAGCACCATGCAGCTTCATCCATTGTTGATGCTGAGGGAGCCTACACACCTCAGCAGGTCTCGGATCTAACACATCATCCAAGATGACTTGAAGGGATGGCGTGTAAGTGTTGATGTTCGTGTGTCTGTAATGTGCAGCGGAGCAGCAGGGCAAGCTGGATCCCAAACCCCCAGCATATATTCAGAGGAGGCAAGAAGAGCAAGTCTGAAACCCACAGGGCGAGGTAATGCCAAATTCAAGGTTTCTGCGTGGCCGGATTACATGCCAGATGTAAATATAATATTGTTTACGACAGTAATCATGTTCCTTGCATCATCATCTGCACAAGGGCATACGAGTCACGTCTAATGTAAGATGATTCGAACACGAACTGGACCTGAGATATTTTTGCGTACTGTGTTCAACAGTGTGTTCAATAGAGGAGTTAGAAAGAGAGCTGGGCACACATTGTGTCCACTGTTTGGGTAGGACACGATCGTGCCATTGCAGCTAAATCGGTTTGACTAACTGGACTCTCACAAGACAGGTGAACTCTGATGAAAATGAGTCACGTCCGTGCTCAAATATGCAGAATGACCGACTCACCAACAGCAGTGAATCCGCTGACATAGAGAAATACATCTGAGAAGGCACCAGGCTGCGATCCAACTCCACTGACGCGCAACATTCCTGCAATGTTTCGTAGGTGCTCCGGAATACTGGATAATCTGAGGCGGGGTCCTCAGACATGAGTTTCAAATGCAACCTTCGCTGCCCCAATTTTGTCTCACGATTGAGGTAACAATAGTATGGAAAGCAGGGGCCATGGGACATGATTTTGTGTATTCAGCTACAACTCGCTAGTATGCCTGGATCCATGTCTCGTTGCATCGGACACCTGCATAGAATTTCGATCGTTTGAGGGCTAAGCAGAATCCCAAAATGGATGAGCAATTCCAACCGGCATTTTCCGACTAGAAAAAGCTTGGCCGACTTCGTGCAGCAGGTATTGGGAAGTGCCACTGGGGGCAGTGGTGACAACATTGCTTGGTTTGGATGGGCTTATACATACAAGTCACATGATTGTGAGCGCTCTCACAAATTACCTTTCCCACTTCAAGCTTCATTCATGTCAATGATGCTTGCCTTTGTTCGTCACATTGGTGGACATCTGTCGCCCATGCCTACAATATTGTCAGTCACATTGGTGGACCTCTGTCGCCCGTGCTGATAATGGCTTTTCCTGTCGTCAACCCGGGATCGAGTTGGCCTATTGTCAGTCACGTTGGTGGACCTCTGTCACCCGTGCTGATAGTGGCTTTTCCTGTTGTCAACCCAGGATTGAGTTGGCCATTGTCAGTCATGTTGGTGGACCTCTGTCGCCCGTGCCGATAGTTGGTTTATGATACATACTAGCTTAGCACTTGACGGAGGCGCCATGCAATTACCAGCATCGGTCACCACACAAAAACTCAGCATACATGAATATACTCTTCATATTCACTGAAACGGGCAGAGGGCACTGAACACAGTGAATATATTATTCAAAGTCTAGAAAAAATAACCCCCGAGGGATAATACGACTTTCAGTGACAGAAATGGCTGTAGGCAGCAGCAAACGATAGTGGGAGATGGGACGACAGATGGGGGTGGTTATGAATGAGCCTATGAGCTCAAAATACGACGCAAAAAGACAAAAAACACGTTCTTGGTCGCCTCGTGCAACTTTGGCATCCTCTGGAACAAGCTTCGACAGGATAGCAAATATGCACACAACTTTCACAACCCATGCAGAGTTCAAGACTCTATCTCACTCATCACCAAGGCGTCAACGAGAAGCACTGCAAGTTTATACTTGACGACAAGCATGCCTCGTATCATGGATTCACCCACTGCAGCACATACCCGCATGAGTTCAAGGGAAGTGCGGTCACACTCTCATCCCTTACAGATGATCTCATCATCATAGTCTATACCAACAACAATGCCAGATCTCACTTTGCAGTTGGACTAGTATATTACCTTGGCCAAGGATGGGCACATGTTGGCTGCGATGGATGTTTCCCAACTCAAGACGAGGACTTGACAAATTTGGCAGGAGAGCATACAATCAAATGTGGATTGTACATGCAGAACATGCCCAGAGTATGCCTAAACATGAACATGCTGACCGCAACGACCACTTCACTAAGCATGCCCACCTTCCCCAATCAATCTGGGCTGCAAGGGTCGTCTGGGGTAGGTGGGAGATGGGCAATTTCAGGGTTATGGTCGATGTCGAGCAATGTCCTGGTTGCTGTGATCGGCCATGCAGATGGACGGCTACAAATGCCGGTACATTCTCATCCGATATACATACAAAGCTAACCACGTGTATTACCTTAGAATGATTGCAGCGACATTGGTATGCCGGGGCATATGAAGATGGTTCGGCATTCGTATTGGCTGGCACTGGATGGCTGGAATGCCCGCTTTGACAAGTGTTCTGGTCAACGGACTGCGGTGAGTCGTGCAATGTATCCCTACGCTTTGTCAACTGAAGTAGTATACGACCATCGCATTCCCACAAGTCTGGCAATGACACCTGGGTTGTGTACAGTGAAGAGAACAATTCAAAAGTACTCGGTAAGCACATAGGATGATCATGTGTGGTGTTACCGATGCATGTCTCGGGATACAGGGAGTACTTTTATGCCCTCGTGAATATGGTACCTAGTCTTATCACAGTCTGAGGTGGTCTGTACGACTCACTATCCACAGCGTCAACCTACAGGAACCGAAGTGCATTGCCAATCTGTCGTGCGTTGGACCACTGTCAAACAAATACGCAAATTTATGAGGCTGACAGCATAGACAGAAGAAAGATAGAGCCATCGAGTTCGTCTCTGACCTGTTCAGTCTCGAGTATCTCAGAAATTACGTGTGTATTCATCTTTTCAGTGCCTTGTCCCACTCACCACATTCATTGAATGTAGATTGGCGAGATAATGCTCTTCGAAAGGCTTCCCTTGATGATCGAAGCTGATGTGGGCAACTCTTCTTGTGAGAGCGCAAGGGGAAAGTGGGGAAGGCTGTAGGTAAAACCTAGGCTCGTCCCAAGGGGTGCTGAGTCGGAAGGAGACAGATAGGGAGGCCTGAAGGGTGTAGGAGGACTTTTCTTGGTGACTGGGGAGTGTTGGCGATGAAGAACTCGAAAGTCCACCCTAGACAGGCGGCAGGGATTTTTCTGGGTGGGAAGACGCTTGTATGGACTTGGGACTCGAAGGGTGGCAATAGTAGACTCTTGTAGACGACGTGAAAATTCTTGTAGATGCAGGGGACCGGTTTAACAAAGTAGCGGCAATTTACTGACGGAGAAAGACTCGAAGACAGCAAATAGACGATAAGACTAGCTCTGGGGACTCTGTGGACGCTCTGGAGACTCGGAAATACTCTGGGATATGACTCTGGGGACTCTAGAAACTTCTCAGACATGCAGATGTTGACTCCAAAAAGTGGGTGTTATATTTTCTAGGTATGGCGGACTTTTGTAGCGTAAAGACAGAGGTATCTATGGTAAAAACTGGAACATCTCGGATCTGTCATATGTCAAAAAGTAATAAAAGAAAATACAAAGGCCGATGTATGGACAGTCACAAGCGCTGCAGTGATGTAGATGGAAATTAAAACAAACAAGGTCCAGAATCGCGAAGGTAAGTAAAGAAGAAAAGGTATAACTCCATACTTGGGTCGGAGGGAGGCGCAGTGGGGCTGGCAGCGATTTCGTTGACAAAGGAAGGACGTGGGCGGCGATGTTTACTAGGGAGGTGGCTGTTTCGGCACTTGTAGCATGGATATAGATGCCAAGGGGCTGGGATGACGCATGACAGGTCGGTAGGAATCACCGACACACGGTGTTCAGTGGTCACATGAAGGGAAGGATACGTGCGTTAGGGGACAGGCTTAATACAGTAGCTGGTGAGTCAGCGGCAATGTTGCAGGTGCGAGCACGTGATGTGGCGGAAGGTGTGACGTTAACATATGCAGCGATGTTACTAGCCAAGGGAGTGTCATAATGCGTGAGCGAGCGACTACCGAGAGCGAGAAAGGCCACTAAGGGCGCTCTGTAGCTTCAGGGAGTATAGACTCCCTACACCTCCTGGGGTCTTCGAATGCTGACCGTCCTTGGTCAGGGGTACACAGCGATCGGGATGGAAACGCGATGACGTCATACACGTGGTGTGGCTGCGCATGGATCAACGGAGGGGGCATGGGGTTCTCGGTCACATGCTGTGGCAAAATACTTCTGCGTCAACAAAGACCGCTGTAAAGATTGATGATAAATGAGTGTGGGAGGAGACTAGAGAGTCTCCTGTTGGAAGGGGGTCTCAGTTCGACCCAGGAGGCTTGAGTTGCCTGGTAGAGGGGTCAAAGAGTAGAGGAAAAGACCAAAAAATGCGCCCAAAATCCTAGAGAGACTGAAGAAAACATTTATAGCACATCAGGAATGAAGAAATAACATTCCAAGCACTCTGGCTTGGAATTCCGTCTGTTTCGTCTCTATAATGCGTCCATTATTTTTTTAAGTATGTACAGGTGCTCTCGAAGTGGTCGTGCGGGCTTACATAAGCCAAATGCGTGCAAACATGAAGTAAAAAAAAAAACAAAAGACAGAAGAGAAAACAAATCAGTAAGTAAAAACAGTGAAATAAAAGAAATATCCTAGTAGGGAGGATATTCTCCCTACATCCGAGGGTGGCTTGAGATAGTGACTGTCCTCAGTCACCACATACCGAGCCATACCACACAACACGACGAGGGCTATCCTCCTCGAAACAGAAACTCGAAGTCAAAACTCAAAAAAACGCGAACTCGAAGGTGAAAGAGACCATAAACAAACAAAAACATGAATGAGAAGGGGTACCCATGCAGCAGGAGAGGGCACCAGAGTGGCCTCGAGGGGCAACGAGGGGACTCGAGGGGGTGGCTTCAAAGACGAGAGGGACTCGAGCCTAGACAGGCCTCGGAAGGTGACTCGAGGCGGAAGGACAGCTGTGTGGAGGGGCAACACAAGCCTTTGAGAGGCTCTGATGAGCCTCGGGACTCTACTCGAGGGTGGGACTGGGCTCGAAGCGGCAGAAGCGGCTCAGGAGGGGGGAGACGAGCTCTCAAAGCAGTTTCGAGGCAGGGGGAACAAACCTTCGAGCACTCTAACAACCTACTGAGTGCACACATGACTACCAATCCTCTCTCGAGCTACGAAGCAAGTGTGAAGCTAAGTCACCAGCCTGCTATCCGGGACACACCACCGTGGCTAAGCCACAGTGTGCCACGAGCCTGCATAAGTGACTTGGCAAGGAAATGAGCTGCTCGGAGCAGGCTTGGGGGAGAAAGGGAGGTCCTTTGAAGTTCGAGGGGACGCCTCGAAGGGGAAACAAGGGGGGAGCTTCGTGCTTGAGTGCGCCTCCCTGGGAGCATCTTCTAGAACGAGACCGAGAGTGCTCCACAGGGGTATCCCGAGAGTAAGAAACCGAACAGATAAAACCAACATATATTTCACGAAGTGAATACGGCATGAGCAGGGAGGGAGTAGGGGTATGGGTGTGTCTGAGGGAAGCGTCTACGTCATGATTGCACCTCGACAGGTCTTGGAATGCGTCTCGAACACATTAAGGTTGCGTCTGAAATTTGTTATGATTGCATCTCGTCTGGATCTCGGAAAGTGTCTCAAATACGTTAGGAAGAGGGCATGTCTAGAACACGTTATGAACGTGTCTCGAAAGGGGAACAAAGCGGGTGCATCTGGAATATGATACAATTGCGTCTCGAGAGGGGAACGAAGCGGATACGTCTGGGATACAATACAATTGCATCTTGAGAGGGGAACGAAGTGGATACATCTGGGATACGATATGATTGCGTCTCAAAAGGGGAACGAAGCGGATATGTCTGGGATACAATACAGTTGCGTCTCGAGAGGGGAACAAAGCGGATACGTCTGGGATACGATACGATTGCGTCTCGAATATGTTACGACTGCGTCTGGAACACGATATGAACGAGGGTGCGTCTCAAACACATTACGACTGTGTCTCGGAGGGTCGCGGAATGCATCTCGAATATGTTACGAACGAAGCAAATGTGTCTAAACGAAGCATCTATGTCACAAATGCGTCTCGAAAGGGTCTGGAATGCAGCTGGGTCTCGAAGCAGCTGGTGGGGTCTCAACAGGGCTTCGACTGACTCTAAGACGATGGGAAACAGTTCCCTACAGCTCGAGAGGGAGCTAAAACGCGAGGGAGAGTGCCAGGGAGCATAAGCTGTGGCAGGGGAGGAGGACGGCAGCGCGCTGGGGAGGAACCGCTCGACGGAATGCTACAAAACTTTGGAGAACGGTAGATGCAGGCCAGGAGAGCTGGGAGAACGAAGAAACATGGGAAACCGCGCACTCAGTCCCGAGTTATTCCAATTTTTGTCCTACAGAGCCTTTCTCCACAAAAATGAGAATATCTCCGGAAGTACTGAAGCAGACGCGACGAAAAAGGCACCGTTCGAAAGGTCTCATCGGGTAGGATCAGAATCCCGAAAAGCGAGAGGTCCGGCGCGTCTGGTCACGAGATATCGCGTGCACGAGCTCGAAGGTAGGAGGACAGCAGTGTGTTGGCAAGGAACCACTGGGCAGAGTGCTACAAAACTCCGGGACATCGTAGAGGGCATCTAGGGGTGCTGGGAGACCAAAGAAACGAGAGGACCGGCGCACCAAATCCCGAGCTATGCCAAAAATTGCCCTACAGAGCCTTCCTCCACAAAATGGGCAATATCTCCAGAACTACTGAAGCGGACGTGACGAAAAAGGCACCGTTCGAAAGGTCTCGTCGGGTAGGATCCGAATCCAGAAAAGCGAGAGGTCCAGCGCGTTGGTTCTCGAGAAAACGCGTGTACAAGCTCGGGGGTAGGGGGAGAAGTAGGGGTACCAAGCAAAACAGCCCCCTCGCGGTGGGCTCCAGATGTAAAGATTGTTGATAAATGAGTGTGGGAGGAGACTAGAGAGTCTCCTGTTGGAAGGGGGTCTCAGTTCGACCCAGGAGGCTTGAGTTGCCTGGTAGAGGGGTCAAAGAGTAGAGGAAAAGACCAAAAAATGCGCCCAAAATCCTAGAGAGACTGAAGAAAACATTTATAGCACATCAGGAATGAAGAAATAACATTCCAAGCACTCTGGCTTGGAATTCCGTCTGTTTCGTCTCTATAATGCGTCCATTATTTTTTTAAGTATGTACAGGTGCTCTCGAAGTGGTCGTGCGGGCTTACATAAGCCAAATGCGTGCAAACATGAAGTAAAAAAAAAACAAAAGACAGAAGAGAAAACAAATCAGTAAGTAAAAACAGTGAAATAAAAGAAATATCCTAGTAGGGAGGATATTCTCCCTACACCGCCAAACGTACCAAACAGAATGCCGCTTCCAAGTCTTTCTTCCCTTAGCCCCACCACTACCTTCACTCGTACCTCGATTCGCTCACCAATCGCGCCTCGAACTGTAACAAGATGTCATCCGTTCCATACTTTCCTCCTGATGCTGTTAGAGCTGCCATCCCTGGGATGTGGGCGGCGAACATGAAGAAGTTGGGGGCGATAATGAAGGAGATTCCTGATGCGTCAGCGGAAGAGGACGCCGTGTGCAGGTGGCTTGCCCGTTTCGAGGAGCAGTCAGTGAGTTCACTTCCGTGGCCTAGAAGATATCCTGGCAGTAACGGACGGCCACAGGAGCAAATCGAACAGATACGCAAGTTCGCGATGGACATGAGCACCAACATGCCCGACTATGATGAGGATACCCAAATCGCGATCGGAGCAGCATTTGAGAGACTGCAGGCGATCCAAGCTCGCTTCCCCCCACGCACGGTGAAGCCTAAGGCCAAGCTGACTCCAGTAGCGCCGCCTGCCTCTCAAAGTAGCAGTGATCCGGTGAGGCGATCGCAGAGACAGGCACGGAAGGTGAGTGTGGTGGAAAGAGAGGGAAATGAGGTATGCATGACAACATATGGGGCGCATACAATCTTCCTAACCATAGCTTCCTTTCTAGAGAACCCCAGGAGCCATAGAGGAGACACAGCACGCCCCTACGGGAGACATAAATGCCGTCGTGAGTGGCACCTCGAACGCCAACAAGCCCTGTGGGCTGTGCATGCGACTAGGCATTCTGTGTGTACGGGAGGAAGGGCAGGCCTGTGAAAGGTGTCACCAGGGGAAGAAGAAGTGCAACAAGGCCTATAAGACGGGTCAGAAGGTGAGTAACGAGAACTTTGTACCAGGACGACAGGTTCATAGAAACACATAGCGCAAGAACCAGGAAGGTCCACCCGTGTCAGCCGCTTTGACGAGCAAACGACCAAAGACTGTGCCAGCACCTCCTCCTATTGCCACCACTTCATCAGTGTCGTCGTCGACACACAAGCCTCGTCCACGTGTCCATCTTCTTCTCAACCCCGATGAGGAAGCCTCCACCCCAGTGTCAGGTTCATCAGCGCCACCACCACCTCCTCCTGCACCCTCTGCCCCTTTATTCTTTCTGTCCAGCACACCCAATGCGCCTTCCCAGGTTCCAGAACCTGCCGATATTGCGGAGGACCCGATCAAGGACGCACCAGCATTCTCTGCGAGTCCCAGCGGCCTTTTGAACGACCCAGAAGAAGTGCCGGTCGCTGTTAAGTCGCAAGAGGTTGAGATTGACTTGACCAGTCCTCGGGAAACTCCGAACATATCGCCGCCACCATTTGAGGAGGAAGACGCTCCCCCAAGATTGTCGAGGAGCAATCGACGAGCGTGGAGAAGAGGTCGAACAGCACTCGAAGAGTTGGATGCAAAGATCGCCAAAGTTGAGGAGGCGATCGAGTGGAACAAGGAGTCCCTGAGTCATCTGTACTTGCGGATTTCTGAAGTTACTGCCAAGGTGGGGACCATGGGCCAGTCCATTCAGTGTACCAAACAGCGGTTGCGCTTGCTGAAGAAGTGGCAGGAAAAGTACCTTGTAGAGGGTTCATAGCTAGATGGTATCGTCGACTGTGCCATAGCATAGAGAAATCGTAGAGTGTGTCGGACTCGTAGGCAGTTTTCTGGTCGAGAGTGTGAAGGCTGAGCTGAAACAGAATCCTTGCCATACATGCAGGTATAGTAAGAAGAAAAGTGTCTGTGGGCGATCAGAACATTTAGTGATAAGCAAGGTGTTCATAAACAAAAGAAAAAAAAGAGAAAGTAAGGAGCAGTAACTGAAGGAGCGGCATTTTATTGATTTTCTTTGTAACGTATTCTGGGAGGTATTCTTTTAGAGAAAAACAGTGAGTAAGTCTACGAAACAAGTTTGAAAGAAACGAAGGGCTTGATTTGGTGGTGTATTTATATATTTTTGGCGGTGGTCTTTTTGTTTCGGAGGTTGCGTAGAAGTAGATTGTCTGTCAAATTAATGAAAGAAGTGAAAGACAAGAAAAAAAGCAAAGAAAAGAAACACGAGATGTGGGGTATAAGTTACTCATCTGACTCGTCCCTAAGAACACCAGTGAGTTCTGGGTCGGGCAGGGAGTCGTCTTCGAGTTGATCGATAGCGGAGTTTTCGAGGCCCACCAGGTGGGTGACCTCTATACGGTGTAGGGAAAGTATCCTCCCTACCAGGATATTTCATTTATTTCATTGTTTTTACTTACTGATTTGTTTTCTTTTATCTTTTCTTGTTTTTTTTTTACTTAGTGTTTGCACGCGTTGTGGCTTATGTAAGCCCGCGCGAGTACTTCGAGCATACTGTACATACTTAGAATAATAACAGACGAGCTACCCCAGACGAGAAGCCTGAAATAAGACGAAATAAGACTCGGAATATTACTTCTCCATCCCCAGACAGTCCCTAGACGTTATCACAGCTTTTATTTGGGTTTCTGGGCGCGTTTTAGGTCTTTTCCCTGTACTCTTTGACCCTCCACCAGGCAACACCAGCCTCCTGGGACGAATTCACCACTCTTCCCCCCCACTAGGAGACTTTGGCCTATATCCCAAGGTCCTTTCAAATCAATCTTTACAACGGGACTTGTTGCATGGGTAGTAAGGAAACAAGCAGAAGGCGGCATAGCAGAATTTCGAGATGGCACCATCGAGCTCTGCAAGGAGGTAAGATCCACCTTTAGTACAACGTACCACTACCATGGGACCTAAGTAGTGGGGTTTTGTCTTTCAATCTAGCTCCTTCTCGATACGAGAGTTTCTGACGAGAACGAGAGAGCCAGGAGCAAAGTCGAAGTCATGGATGGTGTGCTCGAAATGGGATACAAAGTCTTTGGCCGAGGCGAAGCGGGCTTTTAGGACTCGGTCGTGAATCAGTGCCAGGTCCTCTGGTCGTTTCTGTAGCTGACGAGCTCGATTGGCGATAAGGTCAGTGGTTGAATAAAAGTCCGCCTCGAAAGGGGAGAGGAACGTCACCTCGGTGAAGTCAAAGGGTAGCCTGGGATGGACACCGTGAGCCATATAATAAGGAGAGAATCCCGTAGCTTTGTGGATAGTGACTCGTTTGGCCCAGAACACAGATGGGGCCACCTCTGACCACCTCGACGCTTCTCCTTCACAACTCTTCACCATTGCCTCCCTAACATCAAAATGTCGCCATTCTACAACACCGTTTGCCTGCGAGTTATAAGGTGATATGGCGATGTGCCGAATGCCATAGGTCTTGGAAAGCCAGTCGAGAGCTTGAACATAAGGTCCGTCATTGTCGGTGACGATCTCCCCAACAGCTCCCCAACGACATAAGATCTGCTCGAAGAGGAACTTCCCGATGGACTTGCCAGTCTCTGATCATAACATCGCCCATTCAGGGTAACTGGTGAGGGAACAATGAGCTTGGGTAACATATTGGTAACCGTTCGACTTTGGCATGATGAAGGTGTCGATGTAGGCTTTATAGAACAACGGTTGGGGGATAGCGACGACAGGAGGAATATGGATACAGTCGAGGTGGCGAATTTGGCACTCATGACATGTTCTGATGTACCAGCGAACGTCCTGCTCTAGCATGGGCCACCAAAAACGTATCAGTAACCGGATTCAGGTAGAGAAAATACCCTTATGCCCCAACTCGTCGTGGGCTTGGCAGATAAGATTGAGATGTCTATGGAGGTGAACTACGAGTTGGTGATGACCTTGGGGCTCTTTCCTCCAAAGTTCTCCACCCTTGACGAAATATCTGGTCACAAGCTGGACGAGGCTCTCTAAATCCTTCTCTCCTATTCCATCTGGCAGTTTCTTCGTCTCCAAGAACTCTTTCACCACCTCCAACCTCTCATCTCTCTGCTTCGCTTTCTCTGATCGTGGAATCTCTATTTCAGCATTATCTGGCGGCATTTTGATGGCAGTAAAAATACTGATATCCTGAGGTAGGGGACTGGATAAGTGGTAGATGGACGGCGGTGATTTCAGATGAGGATGTAACACCTGTGCCCCTGGCTCTCGACGATTCACCAATTCCATTGCAAAAGCTCCGCATGCATCGACCCAGTCCTCGTATTCTTCTTCGTCTACTTCAGGGTCTTCATCGGCTTTGGGCCTCCTAGACAGTCCATCTGGTGCAGCATGTTTGGCAGCAGGTACATGCACGAGTTTGAAGTCGAAGAGAAGGATGCCAGCGATCCAGCGATTGATAGTGGCATTGGGCTGCAAGTCAGGGTTATTAATCATACCCTTGATATACCTCGCATCCACCTCTACAACCAAGTTCTTTGTGCTGAAGATATAAAGCCCCACATCGTGTAGGGCTCGAAAAAGGCCGAACAGTTCAAGCTTGGCTTGACTGTAATGCCGCTCACGATCGTTAAGTGTAATGGATCCAAAACGAGCGGGGTATCTCTTGCTATCTTCACCCTCCTGCATGAGAATATAGCTGACAGCGATGTTAGAAGTATCGACTGTGAGGATGACAGGTAAGGCGGAATTATAATTGATAGATCGAAGTGCTGGTGAGGAGACAATGGCGGCGTGGAGATAGTCCATAGCTTCACGGTGTTCATTTCTGAAATCGAAGGGGACATCTTTCTTGGTCAGCTCGATGAGGGGACGAGCATGTTTAGTGAAGTCCTTGATGAAAATATGGCAGTACGAGCAGAGACCTAAGAACCCCCTGACTTCAGTGATGTTAGCGCAATAAGGCCAGTCTTTGATCTTTTGGACCTTGGCTTCGTCTGGAATTCTCCCCTCATATGACACCTTATGACCAACAACCACAATAGACGGCGCGGCGATTACGCATTTCTTGGCGGAGACTGTGGCGCTGGCATGACGGAGACAATGAAGGACACGATTGGTGTTCTGGAGATGCTCCCAAATGAAGCGGCGAATTCCAGGGTTTTCAGGTATCGTCTCATAGGTACCGTCGGCGTTTTGGTAGCGTGATTTTGGCCCTTTAATGGGGCAGTCATCGATGAAGGGGATGGTGACTTCGGGGATTTCTTCCTTCAAGATCCAGCAGACATCCCCATGGAAGATCTGGACAGCGTTTGTGTAACCCATAGGAAGTTTCATGAGTCAAAGAGTGCCGATAGGGGTTTGGAAAGTGGTAAGGTTGCAGTAATCGTCATGGATGGTCCTGTGGTCATATCCTACCATCAGATCCAGGATGCCATATATGGAATGACAAGCAAAAGCTTCTGCTATTGAATCGACGAAGGGGGGAATGGCTGAATCCTGGATAGACATGGCATTTAGTGGTTGCAAATCGTGAACTAAACGGAGGGATTTTCCATCTTTCTTGACGACGCAAAACCACTTGGATCTGTAGGACGAGGTTGATGGTTCGTAGACACCAGCGGCCATTTTCTCTTTAATTATGTTTACGACGTCTCGAAAAATGGTGGTAGGGATGGGGATATTTCGTTCGACCCAGGGCTTGTGGGACAGCATCGGAATTTTCAGAGGGGGGAACATATCTTCATGAAAGGTTCCTCTTTCAGAGGTCTCCCATGCAAATGCCGCCTCGTGGGTACGAACTAGCCATTGAACGAGGCATAACTCCGCTGGCCAAAGGAACTTGGCAGGGTCGAGATCGAGCTCTTCTGCTCGTTGCGCCATAAATCTAGAACTGGGAATGAAAGTAGGGGGGTGGTATGGTAATACAGGAAGGTCTGCGAGAGGGTCACCAATCTCCCGATGCTCTACTCTGAACTCGACAGGCATCGCAGTCGGGATAGGTTTCACCTTCTTCGCTACAGGTTTGTACTTCAAAACATGATAAACTGGGTCGAAATGAAGCGAGGATCGTATGACTGAAAGTGTCAGCGGAGAAATAGTAGTACTTGTAGAAAACAGGAAAGGATCTTTTGAGGAAACGAAACTCGAGTCGAAAGGATCAAGAACGGGCGTACTTGCGGTGTTATAGTCATATAAATAAGTGGTGGTGGCATTTTCTTTAGAGTCTGTGGAAGAAGGTAAAATAAAATCTGAAGTCGAAGAGGGGGAGTCTGCAACGTAGAGAGAACACATGGATACTATTTCATTCTGGTCTCTTCGCACCTCTGGCGAGTCCTCGACCGACATTAAAAACCCTGTTCTCCAACTTCTTGTAACTGGCAGCAATAACTCTGTCGAGCGAAGTACTCTGCTTCGTCTCCTGGATTAACAAATTGAGGGTAGGGGTGTAGACAATGTCGAGGACGAGTCGGGACTAATAGTTGCTGCCCAGAATTGGGGTCACGGATTTCCAAGGACTGCTCCCCATCGGGGAAGTTGCGCAGGATGCTACTGAGTAGGCAGAAGAAGGGGCGACCTAGCAAGAGGTCGAAGGGTGCTCGGTCGACAACCTGAATCTGTAAGTGAGCCTCGACTGGCCCAATATGCAAGGTAGCATTCTCAATGACCCCTAGAGTACTTTCTTTAGATTGGTTAGTGGCTTCGAGAGTCATACACATGTCTGAACGAAGTGGGGCACCTAAGGCTTCCCATAGCTCGCGTCTGAGGGCTACCACCTGGCATCCACTGTCAAGAATGCACTCGACTTGGAGTTTATCCATCAAGATCCCATCTACAGCACGGAGAGGGGCCGTAGCTAAGCCAACGCACTTCCCCTCAGTGTCCTTCACAAGGTATTGCTCGTAATGTGCCCATGCAGAGGATGACGAAAACTCCGCCACAGTTTCGAGGCTACCAATGGCTATCTTCTTCGTCATGGCCATCTCTTTTATCTGTTTACGTATTTCTGGACCGACTGCTAGAAGATCTTGTGTTGAAATCTCGATCTTAGCACCTAAGACTTGGGATACGAGCCATTTAGTAGCAGCAGCTTCATCGAAGCCGCTCTGGTAACGAAACTGAGGAGTAGAGTTAGACTGGGGTTTGGAGTTGGACACCTCGGCAGCGTTTGGCCTTGTCTGAGGGATGTTAGATGACGGCTGAGTATTTGAGGTTGAGGTTGGTGCGGAGTTGTTGGCAAGAGGAGGGCTGGCAGGAGCGGCGTTTCGGGGACGACGAGCGGGAATTTCTACACTGTCAAAGCGAGCGGGTTTCTTCTTCTTGATAGCATTTTTCAGCTCCTCGACCTGAGCATAAGCTCTGGCTAGGGCACACTTGTCTTCTTCATTGGCGTTATCCTCGATCTCCTTGTTGACAAGATAAGACAAGGGATGGACCTCTATCTGAAACTCCTCTGTGTCGTTGGAGCTAAAGAACATAGTATTGACGAGGTGGTGCGGGGTATCATGTCCTCGAGATGAAGATGAGGTTCCTGGAGATTGAATAGACACTAGATTAGCTGACACCATTATAGACTCTCAAAGAGCCAAGAAGTTGTTGATCTTTTCCTTGAAATTCTGCCCTGCAGCGGATCTAGGGATGTCAGAGCCATCTTTCATGAAGACCCTGCTGCCAATGAGCATGCATTTCCCTTGGCGAACATATTCCTGGCACAGTTCGCACTCAGGAGTCCTGTGACCATCAGTGCTGCCACAGAAGAAGCAGTGGGGATCGAAGGAGCAGCGGAATTGTTGATCTTGGGGCTGCGTCTGACGAGGTGCTGGGGCAGAGTCGGTCACTTGGACATACTCTCTTTTCAAGATGGTCGGTGGCACTGTCGGTTGGGAGGATGATTCTGGAAATAAGGCCGAGCTGTCGACCTGAGCGATGTTTCGACAGGCGCCACTAAGAAGATAGGTCGCATGCTTGTAGACATCGTCAAATGGCCACGGTTCGTCGACATCATGATCTAGGTCCTTGAGTTGGAGACGAGTAGCGAGGCGGTTATGGAATCCAGGGGGGAAACCTTCAAGGAACTTCTCGTTGACATAGTCGTCCGGGAGTTTCTTCTTTTTGTTGATCAGGGCTACGATGCGGCGAAATTCATGGACATATTTGCCGAGGTCATCGAGGGATGACATGGGCTTTTGTACTTGGTGGTGAAGGAGGGTTTCGAGGTCGGCTTTAGTGTACTGATGCCCTTTGACATCAGCACCAGGGTAGAAGCTAGTTACCTTGTTAACAAAGTCTTCCCAGTCATCACCTGCAGCGGAATTGAGGGACGACCAAAGTTCTGACTCGTTTCGGTCGGCATAACGGATAGCCCACTTGATTTTGACTTTGTCGATGGCAATTCCTGTGTCAGTGCAGACCTGGTTGACATCCTCGAAATAGGCGCAGATATCCTCGGTTTTTCCTGAGAACTTCGGGGCCTTGTTAGAGCCTCTGAGCGGCATTTCCCGCTGGTTAGTGGTGCTGGACATGATAATTGGTATTGACGACGAAGGTAGAGTGGGGTTACGAAGCGAAAGCGGATTTGTGGGTGGTATCGGTGGAGGGGGTTGGACAAGTGGCTGAATAAGACTCTGAGAGGCGATATACGAAGATGGGGGTAAGAGAAGTTGTTCGGCGGTGAAAATAGAAGCGGTTGAAGAGGACGAGGATGATAAATCGGCGAGCAGCAATAATTCTTGGCATTCTGGTGGTGGTGCAAAAGACTCGTCGAGATCAAAGGCACCTGGTATATCAACTGACGACGGCGAGTCAGGTTCTGGACGATGGAGGGGATCTGATGAGAAAAACTCTGAATCTGGGGAACTAAGCTCTGGGATATCTCGGGTGTTAGCAGCAGGGACAAAAAGATCAGAAGACGATATTGAAAGACAACAGAAGGGCTCTAAGAGCTCTTCTAGTTCTGTTCGGTGGCGGGTAGGTCAAAGAGATCTCCTTTCCAGATCTACAGACCCCTCGTGGTGGGCTCCAAAACGATGTGGGCAACTCTTCTTGTGAGAGTGCAAGGGGAAAGTGGGGAAGGCTGTAGGTAAAACCTAGGCTTGTCCCAAGGGGTGCTGAGTCGGAAGGAGACAGATAGGGAGGCCTGAAGGGTGTAGGAGGACTTTTCTTGGTGACTGGGGAGTGTTGGCAATGAAGAACTCGAAAGTCCGCCCTAGACAGGCAGCAGGGATTTTTCTGGGTGGGAAGACGCTTGTATGGACTTGGGACTCGAAGGGCGGCGATAGTAGACCCTTGTAGACGACGTGAAAATTCTTGTAGATGCAGGGGACCGGTTTAACAAAGTAGTGGCAATTTACTGACAGAGAAAGACTCGAAGACAGCGAATAGACAATAAGACTAGCTCTGGGGACTCTGTGGACGCTCTGGAGACTCGGAAATACTCTGGGATATGACTCTGGGGACTCTAGAAACTTCTCAGACATGCAGATGTTGACTCCAAAAAGTGGGTGTTATATTTTCTAGGTATGGTGGACTTTTGTAGCATAAAGACAGAGGTATCTATGGTAAAAACAAGAACATCTTGGATCTGTCATACGTCAAAAAAGTAATAAAAGAAAATACAAAGGCCAATGTATGGACAGTCACAAGCGCTGCAGTGATGTAGATGGAAATTAAAACAAACAAGGTCCAGAATCGCGAAGGTAAGTAAAGAAGAAAAGGTATAACTCCATACTTGGGTCAGAGGGAGGCGCAGTGGGGCTGGCGGTGATTTCGTTGACGAAGGAAGGACATGGGCAGCGATGTTTACTAGGGAGGCGGCCGTTTCAGCACTTGTAGCATGGATATAGACGCTGAGGGGCTGGGATGACGTGTGCAAGGTCAGTAGGAATCGCCGACACATGGTGTTCAGTGGTCATGTGAAGGGAGGGATACGTGCGTTAGGGGACAGGCTTAATACGGTAGCTGGTGAGTCAGCGGCGATGTTGCAGGCGCGAGCACGTGATGTGGCAGAAGGTGTGATGTTAACATACGCAGCGATGTTACTAGCCAAGGGAGTGTCGTAATGTGTGAGCGAGCAACTACTGAGAGTGAGAAAGGCCGCTAAGGGTGCTCTGTAGCTTCAGGGAGTATAGACTCCCTACACCGATTCACTCAGTGAAGGCACTGTAGGCACTGCAGAAGGTGGGCCTGCCACACTAAGTATGCTCATCCCGGAAACTTACATCGCAGCCTTAGAGAATAGCTTAGTAGCACGTCCGCCGAAGCTCATGTGCACCAACTGGGTGATGATATGTAAGCTGTTTAAAGGAAGACAGCAATCCAATGTGGAGGAGGGCCTGCATAGCTACTCGAGCACATAGCAAAGACCTTCTCAAATGTGTACTGTGAACATGAGTCCGTGTGAGTGCTTTTTTCGATTTCCAGTTGTATGATTCATTGTATCCCAGCACCAGGATGAAGTCAAGCAAACAACATTAATTATGACAGGTTGGTAGAGAACCAGGAGATGATCAAGCTGACTTGCAACGGTAGGCGACAACATGCAGCGTACTGCAACATTATAGATCGCTGAATATATACTGTTCTAGGATCATGTGTGATGCAGGAGCAGACATGTCGAAATGTCAGTTGTTGCTTGCCACTCGAGCTGCAGAGCAAGGCCAAGTGGTCAAGTACGAAGAGGCACACCCCTACTATAGATAACCAAGGTACCATTCCGGGTACAAGTTCTCAAATACCCTCCACATCAGTAGTTTAGCAAACATGGGTATGTCCTTAACCTCATCGATGGCCCATTGATGGCGACCATGATGCTGATAGGCAGGATGTGGCTGATGCATGTGGATTCGTTCCTCTAAATCTTATATGATCGTTTCCTATGTCCTCAAGCAGATTCCTAGCAATGGTACATGTAACCTAGGACAGATGTAGACCTTGACTATGCTCTTTACCTTGTATCTTATATCATTCTATAGGCTCCAAACACAATGTTGCTGTTAACCCACACTAAGATGCTCGAGTCCCTGTCCTGAGTTGCAGTAACCAATGATCGAATCAATGACTGCCCATGGATGGTTTCTTTTTTCGACAATTTTCCAATTGGCATCACTGCGATATGTTCATGACTTGCATATTCATCATGCCCTCCTTCTGCATGATGCCTACTACCGTGAATGATACTGTCCCCGAGTGGAGATTCCATTGACCATGCCTGCAACGAGAGCATCGAAATGGAGGGAAACAATGATATCGCGAACCCATTCAATTGCAGTCTCTGGAATGGGAAGGTACGACTACACAGGTGATGCAAGGATAGGGAAAGCATTCCAAAACCGAGACAAATGAATGGACAGGATATAGTGCAGCACCCTGATCAGCACCCATGACAACACCCAAGTTGGCAGTATGATAGATGAGGGCCAGGGTTCTCGCTGTCAAGCAGGATGCTTCGCCCGTTGGGGACTCAGAAACTGGTCAGTCGACAAAATTGGCAACTTCATCTTTGTCCTTGGGTGTGGAGGTGATTGTCGATGAACGCTTCCTGTATCCAGACTAGTTGTTGCTACCAACATTGACACACGACTGATTGTGCGCATTGACCAGCTGGCGAGCAACGACATATGTGACCACTGTCACCTTCAGTTCTGCATACGTACCGCATGATGAACTACTGCAGTACTGCACTATGGCATGGCAAACTACCGCACTACCGCATTACCGCGTGACGAACTACCGTATTACCGCATTACTGCAGTGTCTGGTGTCCTCCTTCCAAACTTCCGCCATACCGCCGAAAAAGTTCCTGTTTTCAGCCATGCCGAAGTGCGGTTGTCCAGCTTTCCATACCAGACTCATGTCTCACGCAACTCAACTATCCCTAGTTCTCAGGTTAGGTTTGTTTGGACCACAGGGGTGGCCGTGTAGGGATTCAGTAGGGAAGATAATTCGTAATTTGGTTAATACTCTATGGAAATGGTCCGAACCTCCCACGGGGACAAAATCGCGACCATGTTGCCACAATTCTCAACCCCCAGTGACCTTGTAAACAAGGTAATAACTCGTCAGCTTTGAGCTAAGCGGAACTCGGCCAGACGGTCATATCTGAGCAGCAGCGACAGCCCTCGCTGAGCGGCTTTCGACATTTGGATATCCTAGTCAAATGACGATGACAACTCTGAGTCTGCAAGATGCACTGTTTCCCTACTCCCGGAGGACTTGTGCGGTATCCAGGAGTTGTGGCCATGGATGGTTTGATTCATGCCGGATCCATGTTCCCTACGTAGGTGGTCAACTTTCAAGAGTACCTGCTTACCGCCAACCGAATAGTCATATTGCAGTATGGCACTGATAACGATTGATCCCTTTGTCTTCAAAAATGTGTCAGATGCCACTCCGGTAGTTCTCCAATTCTCTTTGTGCTTGGTCTCTGTCAATTGTCCTGGAGGTGAATTCAGACACTCCTTCCTGGTACGATACGCTCTGTACCATCCTAAAATCCCATCGAGAGCTACCAGTTAAAAGTGTTGTCTCTGTCAATCTGCCCAACCCCATAATTCTTTCAAGCTTCTGTGCAGGGTAGGGTAAAAGGCGATACTCATAGTTTATCTGCATAGTCCAATGCTATGGAAGGCCTCTACGACTTCTCTATGTTCTCACCAGTAGCGATAAGCAACGAGTTCCATTATTTGGTCATGGTTGCCGATGCAGAAGAGCTCGATGAGATACTCCAGTGGCTTCGCTCTGCAGTTGTTTGCACTAGTCAGTGGCGCAACACTTTTGCGCCAGCTGTGTGCTTACCAGAAGACGTGTTACTTCTGATATTCGAGCATGCATTACTGGATAGGGATACCCACATGCTCAGAACTTTGAGTCAAGTGTGCCGCGGTGTAGGGAGAGAGTACTCCCTAGTAGGATATTGAGTGGTAAGAGAGTGGTTGAGGGTTTGTTTGGTTTTTCTAAGGGGCTTGATCCCCGTTTTGTACCTTGGGTTGGGACTTAGGTGCGAGGCGAGTGGCTGATTAGTAAGCAAGGTTGGACTTGGACTTGAGTTTGTAGTAGTTAAAAATGAATCACCACTATAGAGGCTGGAGAGCACAGGCTGGTGTGACCAGCCTGTGGCAGTCTTTTCTGTTTTCTGCCTTTGAGAGTGAAGTCAGGACAGCTCTAGGGGAGTCCTAGAGTGGTGGGATTGAGCAGAGTCTGTGTTAGGTTTTCAGCTGAGTGTTTCCAGTTTCTTTTCATATTTTCTCTACTAGTTCTCCTCTACAGCAGGGTCCCTATTGGTCTAACTAGCCTTTAGATCCATTTCCCTACTCATTTATTAGTTATCTCTACATCTGGAGCCCACCTGGAGGGGATCCTGGTCCTTGGAGAGGAGGACACCTCTACTAACAGTTTGGTGTGGTTAGGAGCCAAGCTAAGTGTCACTATTTTCATTCTAGAAGTTAATCTACAGTTTTAGAAGTTTCAGGGACAAGTTATAGACAGTTTCGAGGCACTGAAGTAACCCTCGAAGCGAAACAAGAGAAGCCGAGTTGCGAGAATAGATTTCCCGGACACAGCTACATCATTTTCTTCTTTTAATTTACTCATCATGCATTACTACAGGGACTATGAGAGTTACGAGAGTCAGTCGAGGCACGAAGATAGGTTTCGAGGGTCAAGCTCAAGCTTCGAAAGCCAGCTCGTTGTAGAACACCTACAAAGTGCTCCTCGGCCCCTCGAAGGAATGCCTCGAGGGAGTGACAAAGATGCCCCGAGGTTCTCAGGCCACCCAGAAGACTTATTATGGTATCTCGAGGATGTTCGAGACCTCTGCATGCGAGCCGGCTGCTACGAAGATCTCGATTGGGCTCGATGGGCCATTTGGTACCTTGGTATTGACAAGTTCGAGCGATGGAGAGGGCTACTGTATGCTGAAAGAGATTGGGCTGACTTTCTTACAGATGCATCTCGACTCTACTCACTTTTCAGGTTTCCCCCAGCCCGGTATTCGAAATATGACCTCTATGACCTAGTGGATGAGCAAAAGAAGGTCAAGATCGACTCATTCAATGCTTTATTCAACTACCGGTTAAGTTTTACCAAGGTTGCGACACACCTTCGAGTCACGAACCAACTTTCGAGCATCGAGAAGGATGACCTATACCTCGAAGGCTTCGATCGAGAGTTTCGAGGCGAGATTCTGAGAAGGCTAGAGTGGAATGATCAAAGACGGCATGCAGATGATGCATGGCCTACATGCCAGGTCATTTGAGAGGCAGAAAGGTTGCTCGAGAAGGGATATTGCTGGGAGTCAAGAGAAGCATGCATGGCAAGGGACCAGCGGAAGGCTCAAGAGGCCCAGTATGAGGCAAGGATACAAGAGTCGAGAACCCCGACAGCTCGAGAGGAATGCAGCAAGAGGGAGAGACCAGTGAGGCGAGGCTCAAGAGCCTCGCAGTTTTCGTGTTCCACCTCGCTCAAAGATTACTCACTAACTCCAGCCTGCAGGATTCTTCAAAGCTCCCAAACACTGCAAGCATTTCACAATTTTTCTTGAGAAAACATGCTGAAAAAATTGAAGAAAGAGATACTCTTTTTTGACACATGTTTTCAAAGAGAAAAGGCAATAATAACACTTTGTTTTCTTTGCATGATTTACTAAAAAACATTGATTGATGCTAATACCCATTAGTGAAGAACCTAATGGGCATTACCATTAATTCATTTTTTTTGGCAGAAAAGACAAAGAAAACATTACATTATATTCACCTTTTTTCTTTGAAAACACCTGAAATAAAAGAGTATCTCTTTTTCTCAATTTTTTCAGCATATTTTGGGATGAAAAATTGTGAAATGCTTGCAGTGAAAGGCACTGGAAGGTAACTCGAGAGGTCAGGCTCCCGAAGTGGAAAGTATCGAGGCCGCTGTGGTGGAGCCGAGCTGCTCGCCCACTGTCAAAGGTCAAAACAAGTCCAGCTTCGAACACAATCAGGTCACTTTGTATATTGCAGGGTCACTAATGGTGGAGTTACAGGGAGGTCATCTACAAGAGAGAGCGAAGGATGAAAACGAGGGAGAGTCACTAGAGACAAAGGCATCAGACGAGCTCGAAGCAACAGACATGCAGGGAGACTCACCAGTCCCCCAAACTGAGTATTCCCATTCTCCCCCATCATCCCACACTGATATTCTGTCCCAGAATCCTCCCAATGAACCCCAAAATGCCCAAGACGAGCCAGGTGCCGAGGAGCGACCATTCGAGGCAGTGGCGCATGCCCTCGAAGCCCAGAAACTCCCACTGGAACCGAAGGAAGACCTGTATGAGATCCCAGAGCAACCAGAAAGTGTCAAAGTTGAAGAAATCAAGTTGGAAGTCGAGGTCGAGAGGCGATCAAGGGTGGTGGCTCGAAGGAAGCCACCAGAAGAGGAGAAAATGCGAAGAAAAACCTGGAAATCAGTCACTCGGAGGATAAAGGAATCCTTACCTGGGTTTCAGACAGCTCAATGCAAAGGTAGGTCAAGTGGTGCGACAGTTTTATTGATGTATTTGCAGCAGGAATGGATTCCAAGTCTCGGTGTAGAGACTCGTGTTACAAGTCCGAGCGCACTTAGTCAGCTGACTAAGCAGTCCCGCGCCATAGTGCTACGTGTCAAGGCCACGCGTTCACTCGCTTTCCATGCCCACAATGATACACCAATGAAAATCTATGCCGGTTTGTTCCCCAACTCCAAGAACTGTTTATTTGAAGGCTATGAAGTATATGGAGATAAGGTACAGGGCTCTAATGGAGTGATACTGATGCTACAGGTCCAGACTCCCCACTCTAGTGGGTGGAGTCCAATTCTCGAGTTTGGGGCGACTTCCAGCACTCGAAAACCGATCGGGAGGGATGCCTTAAGAGTCAGGACACCCCAGATGCCATGTATGAGGAAGCAGGCACCTCCCTGCTTCGAACGAGAGGCTCGAAGGTTGCGAGCAGGCCCTCGCTCAAACTATGGGCCTGTTCACTCATATTCCCACCCTCATTTGTATGCAGTTCACTTATGGTTCCTCTATCCTAGGCTCTATGGAGTGCTACATCAAGTGTTTGGAACGTCGAGGCTGGGATCGAGCTGAAATGTTCATACTCACTGTTAGGTTATTGTACAGCACACAAAGGTTTTTGAGGAGAGCAATCAGCGCAAGACCCCCTCGAAGCTCGGTTATAGGTTCTTAGGAGCAGCAGTACCCTCGATATCGAGCACCAGGCTCGAAGGCTCAAGTCTACTCCAGCGGAGCGCTCTCGGTCTCTTCTAGAAGACACTCCCTGGAGTCCCACCTTGATTAGGGCAACCTAGCTCTGCCTCGTTGCGCCCTTACTCTCATTCGAGGGCCCATGTTTCACAGATGGTCATCGAGTGGGTAGGGTGAGGATGCAAGGAGGACAAGAGCACCCCATACCCAGGGTGTACTTTCGAGGGGGGATGTCTGGCTTCGAAGTGACAAGTCGAAGCCTCGATGTGAAGAGTTGGAGCCTCGGGATGACAAGTCAAGCCTCGAAGCGATGAGTTGAAGCCTCGAAGTGACAAGTTGGAGCCTCGGGATGATGGGTCGAAGCCTCGAGGCGCCCCCACTGGTTTTCTTTTGTTTTTCCTTTGTCGATTATACTTTTACAGTCTGCATGAACTCGGTGCAAGTATCTATGAGGGTCTAGGATCTCAGGAAGGAGCGATGAAGTGGGGTAGTGGGCCCCCCCAGTACATTTTGATGCGAGCTGGCCTTTCGAGCTCGAAGGCCCAAGTTTCCTTGTTTCATTTTATTTCATTTGACTCACGACTACATGATATTAGGATAATCAAAGGTTGCCAAACCCTTTCGAGGTTTCGAGAGACACAAAGTGTAGATAAGCGAGAGGAGCCTATGATCACGAGCCCGAGCCTCGAGCGAACCCTTGAGGAGGTTGGTGGTCTCGAAGTGACCCTTCGGCCACCACTGTAATACTTTGGCTGTCAAAGGAGAGGTAGGGATCACAGTGGAGATAGGGAGAGGGAACTCGGTGCGCCATCCCTTGTTCATTTTACTTTAGTACATACATTAGCTCGTGCAAGCTAAGCTATTGGCCTTAAGGGCACTATGAGGACGAGAGCGCACTAGGGTGTGAGAGGTACATACACTACTGACGAAATTTTACAGTATTTGATTCAAAGCTTCGAGATAGCCCTCGAGAGCAGCCCAGCTGAGGGCTGCTACCCTAACTGGTGCCGGCCTACTGCTTTCGTCACCCCCCCTCAAAAAGGGGGATAGGTTTGATTTTATTTCGTGTTATATGTATATTCTACTCGTAGTCGACTGTCTAAAGGACAACGTCGAGATACCACGGGCACCTCGAGTGCATGAAGTGTATGTATACAAGTCTAATAGTTCGTTTTCAGGTATATATTGAGACTCGAGACCCTTTTCTGCCTTCGAACAGGCTTTGAGCCTTCCTTCGAGCCCCCCTTTGAGTCTGCCCGAGACCCTCGAGACCCTCGTGTCTCCCCTCGAGCCCTTTGAGAGCAGTGTAAACTTGCTCGTGACCCTCGACCCCTTCGAAAAGGCTTCGTGCCTCGTTCTGAGCCCTCAAATTGATGTTGGATAAGTGGCGAAGCCCTGTCCTGCCCTCCTCCTTCCCTTTCCTAAGTCCCTGGGTAGGGGAAGTGACTGAGGACAGTCAAGATTCGAAGACCCCCTCGGATGTAGGGAGAGAGTACTCCCTAGTAGGATATTGAGTGGTAAGAGAGTGGTTGAGGGTTTGTTTGGTTTTTCTAAGGGGCTTGATCCCCGTTTTGTACCTTGGGTTGGGACTTAGGTGCGAGGCGAGTGGCTGATTAGTAAGCAAGGTTGGACTTGGACTTGAGTTTGTAGTAGTTAAAAATGAATCACCACTATAGAGGCTGGAGAGCACAGGCTGGTGTGACCAGCCTGTGGCAGTCTTTTCTGTTTTCTGCCTTTGAGAGTGAAGTCAGGACAGCTCTAGGGGAGTCCTAGAGTGGTGGGATTGAGCAGAGTCTGTGTTAGGTTTTCAGCTGAGTGTTTCCAGTTTCTTTTCATATTTTCTCTACTAGTTCTCCTCTACAGCAGGGTCCCTATTGGTCTAACTAGCCTTTAGATCCATTTCCCTACTCATTTATTAGTTATCTCTACAGCAGGTGGCAGTCAGTCATCCTACAGGCTCCACTTCTTTGGCGCAAAGCTTTAAACCTTACGGATGGAAGCACATGGTTTGCTGAGGTCCTGAGACGAACTCAGGCTGTGCCTCTAGAGGTCTTTTTTGACACTGCAGAAGACTATACTGGTTATGCAATTCCCAACATCATCGCTGTGATGATCGACCACCTCTGGAGATTTGCGAGCCTCCACATTGAGGGATACGGAGATGATATAGAAGAAATCCTCAGTTCTGACGTTACAAGCAATGAAGCGCCACTCCTCCGTCGGTTGTCAATCCACAACATCTCATGTTCGCTTGCAAGTGTTCACAATGGAGAAGCGGAGATCCCGGATTCCATCATTTCCATTTTAGCTCCACAACTTATCTCTCTCCAATTCGAAGGTTGTGCATTCAACTGGGACATCATTCGCATGAGGCTGGCTTGCCATTCACCGCTACTCTCTTCTCTTTGCATTCGCAACTTTCACACCCAATCTGCTGCCCCTGTTGCGCAGCTTCTTTCAGTACTAGAATTGCTTCCAAACCTGCAGGATCTGTGGCTGCAGAATTCCTTCGTCTGGGGAGAAATAGATTGGAACACGCCCCCCCACAAAGTACTTCTTTCACAGCTTACCTCTCTCGTTTTTGAAGCATCAACTGTAGCTGGGGCTGCCTTTCTTGTGGTGCTCGAGCTCCCATTGCTTGCCAAGCTACAGGCAACCATTGACGTTGGACAACTCTCAATGAACATCTGGCAGTTCGTGGAGGGAGTCCACCTGGCAACTTGCAGGGTGGCACAGCCTCCGTGCCTTTATATCTACTACGGACACTGCCTTCTCATCTTTCAGTCAAACGATTATCACCGCTTTCCTAGGTTGTGAGTGACATTCAAGAATTGGGCCCTTCACAACCTCGCTATACCTGACACCCGCTTCACCGACCTTATCAGAGGCATCGCTGACATTGCAGTGCTACAGAGAACACAAGAACTGAAATTATCTCTTCCAGTTTGCATCGAACAACGTCTCGCACCAGATGCTTGGGTTTTCTTCTTCCGCCGTCTAAACATGATCTCATTCATCTCCTTTGGTGCTCACACTCCAGTATTTCTTATATGCACACTATTCCTGGATTCCTGTGACAGCCATGAAGGTGTGGAAGTCCAATCATGACTCTTGCCATCCTTGCAGCAAATTTCACTGCCATCAACCCCTGAGTTGAAAGTTTTGGTCAATATTCTAGCTGATGCAAGGAGCCATGTGGGCATTCCGTTTGAAATCTCTACTATTTTGCCAATATGTCCACATATGTCACAACACACAGGGCAGCCTGTTGAAGTTGTCTGTGAAATGGTGCTGGATTGGTTAGCTAACCTGGTGGTGCATAGCATCCCAGGTGATTCTGTCTGGTTGGTAGATGATGAAAGTTCAGACAGTGACGAACCTGATGAGTTTGACGAGTTGCTGGACGAGATGGAGAGTGAGTAGTCAGGCTGTAAATTGTTAATTTTTGATCAGTCATTACAATTACAAAAAGTATTACAAATTTGACTTGTACTAGAGCTCTTTGTAGCTTCACCATTTGTGTTTATATATACTGTGCTCTGGACTCTATATTGTTCCTGCCTCATGTTGACACCTTGGAGAACCTCCGCTGTGGTACACTGCCTCCTGACATCCAGGATCGGAGTCTTCTACACATATGGATTTCACTCATAGCGAGGTAAGCACTACATGCGTCGCTTTGTTTGATGCGTCACCGCCCCATGGTCCTGTTTGCATCAATGAAGGGGTGCATGGGGAGCGGGAAGTGGGAAGCATTTTTATCCTGCTATTCCACACACTTTGTAATACTCAGGTCCTGCTCTGTACAGCCCTAATAGATTCATGGTAATACAAGTAAGCACGATGTCCACCAATGAACAGGATCATAAGCTCCAGTAGTAAGCTGGCATATTCAGCTAGTCACTCGCTGCCAGCCATCCGCCGCCAGCAGCCAACCATCAACATGAAAGGGTCTGGCTGCCTTTTTGAAGGCGATCGCTTTCATCATTCCCCTCTCATGTATACTTCGTACTATACGAAGGGGGTCACGGTCATAGTACAGTTGCAATCGTTATCGTGGCTGAAACTTGCAGATGTAAGTCAAATTTATCGCACTAAGTTTTGTTTGTTTCTATTCTCTTCCAGCTTGCTTATGTTTTGTTAATCCAGCATTCACGTGTATACCTTGCATTCACAACAAATACCAGATGGCCGAGTTGAACATCCACACCGGATGTCTCATCCACCTGCTATGCATGTTCCGTGGTCATCATGTTGGAGGATGCGCTGACAGATAGAGATCTTGCTCACCGTCAAACAGCAAGTGTCATCACGAAGCACCTGGCACTTGGGCTGTGCAGGTCTCAGCTGTAAAGACACGATGCTTCACTTGATGGACCCCCTGTGACCAAACTGCTTCGAGACATCACCTCATGTTATGGGTGCAGTCATAGCCGAGCACCCAGACACTTTTAAAAGAGGCTGCTGGAGTGATGCGAAATAACATTGGGGCCTGGTGTATTCCTCATTCTATCCAGCTTATAAGGCCCGAGAGGTATGTGTTCCAATATATAGCTGTTGTTATATTGGCGAATCGTTGTACATCAGTGCAGTGGACGCTTTGGTGCCATTCTATCCTGACTCGAGTGAACTGAGTGAAGACCATAAATGTGTATGATCAGCACCCATTATAGCTGGTTCGTGTGATTGTATTGTAGAACCACACTATGGACTGATAGGGCTACTGCCCCACTACTGCGACACCTTAACAGACTCCTCAGTTTACCGATACATTAGTTGGTGGACGCTGCCACTTTGTGCATTCGTAAATGTGGTTTGACATCTTTTCAGAAGAATACCCTGGCAAGTTCAATCCGATCAAAATTCTGCAGTGGGCTATTATGACATTGAATCTTGTTAGGTGGTGCCAGTTTGTCTATAAGGAATAACTCCACAGTGAAGCAGTGCTGGGTCCTGCTGGGCAATACCGCTCCGCATTTTACTATTTACATAAGTACTCAACTCTTGTTCGCCACCCGCCTTTGTAATCACTGAATTTATTCATTGTGTGGCCCCCTGTTGCAAGTTCTGGAATCTATCAGGACCACATCATAGATGGCAAAAAAGCTGTACCTCTGCTCCTGCCACGTTCTAAAGTGCAGACAGCAGCAGACGTGGTCTGAGGTGCATGGGCGAAGTCTCCCGGGGAAGTTGGTGTCTAGAGCCCTCTATTTTCGCCATCAGAGGCTGGATCACAACTGCTCGTCCGCATGTGGGGGTGATATATTTGCCTCGCAATTAGAACAAGATCAGGAACAGTCTCACAATGGAGGTCCAGGTATGGCGTTTTGCATGGCAGGGTACTCTTGTGTTCTGATAGGATGAATCATCGCTCTGCAGGTATCCTTGAGTTGCCGCCTATACTCTTCAATGAAAAGGAAGTCTGTGAAACTGACATGGGGATGTCTGAAGATCTTTCTCAAGAAACTGCCGCTTTGGAGGCTGCTACCCATGATATCAACCATATTGCAAAATTGATCAACAGCCGCATTTTGTCGTTTGCTGCTAGTGGACCCTTGTGCTTTTTGGTATCTCCTCACAAGGAGTCTCTCGAGTACAACAGTCGACCAATCTACCATTCCCACCGAATCCAATGCAGGACCACTTCGCTTGGCTCTGCACCCTGCGAATCAATCAGGCCATCCTGCTCCACGAGAAACAATTCCATATGTCTTTCATCACTCTTCATGAGATGCCTGGTCCCTGACGCACTACAGGAATGTCATCAGGAACTCATTGGTTATGTTGGCAAAGAACTTCAGAGAATAAACCTTGTAAAGATGACTGAATGGAACTGTCAAGTTCAGTTGGTTAGGAGTGGAAGATGTCTGTCCATATCTCGAAATAATGTCATGAATACCAGTGAGGTTCGTTCGAGGGGAGCTACCGCTTTAACTCATCCATTTCCTTGCCTGTCATTTGTTGCAGAGCCATACTTCAAACCTATTGGGGAGTGCATGCACCCTGCAGTAGTGGCAGCAATGTTCCTGGTCTTGGTGCTCTCGCTTCTTTGTGGTATTTCCCGCAAGCAGACCACATTCGTCCTTGTCACACTCAAGTACATTATTTCCTGGACCTGCCAGAGCTGTGCCACCTCTGACCAAGCACCTGGATCTTAACACCTTCCCCAGAGATTACCAGACACTCTTGCGTTACTTCAATCTTGACCCATGCCTTCGCTCATATGTCTGTTGCCCTTCCTGCTTCGCATTATACCCGGACTGTACTGATGTGCCTGATGTGTGCATTAATCGCAAGGCCCAAAGCGAGCCACCTTGTGATTTGGCCCTGTTTAGAACAAAAGATATCAGAGGGCAGGGCATTCCGATGGCCCATACAGATTTATCTTCACCAAGGGATGAGAGACTGGGTTGCCCACTTACTCTCAAGACCAAATATTGAACAACTGATAGAAGAAACCAATAGTTATAGTTGTTCTTCCCTTCACCATGAAATTAGGGACATTCACGAAGCTCGAGTCTTGCAGTCTCTCACCGGACCAGATGGACGGCCATTTATGACCCTGACAAAAGGAGCCCTCCGACTTATTTTTTCTCTCAGTGTGGATGGATTCAACGCTTTCAGCAAGAAGGCTGGGGGTGGTCCTGCTTCCGTGACAGCCATTTACATGGCATGTTTATCACTACCCATCGAGGAACGCTTCAAGCGTGAGAACATGTATCTTACTGGAGTCATTCCTGGTCCTCATAAACCGTTGGAAGATGAAATTAACCACCTCCTTCGACCTCTTGTGGATGACCTCCTGGAATTTTGGAATCCCGGAATTTATCTGTCCCAGACTGAGCGTCATCCGTCTGGTTGCCATGTCCAGGCAGCACTTGTCCCTCTCGTGTCTGACATCCTTGCTGCACGTCAGACAGGTGGATTTGCGGCTCATAGTGCAACACTTTTTTGCTCTCTTTGTTATCTCCCTGCAGATGAGATTGAAAACTTTGATTCAGAGACATGGCCTCTCAGGACTGGTAATGATCACCGCCGCCATCGCCAATTCCTGGAAGGATGCCCAGGACCACCGCCGCCAGCCAATTCTGGAGGATGCCCAGACATATCGCTGAGAGGCAAGAGATTACTAAGAAATATGGGGTTCGCTTCAGTGAACTTCTTCGTCTGCCTTACTGGGACCCCGTTACTCTATTCACTGTTGTTGACCGTCTGCACACTTCTTTCTCCACGTTATCACGGCCTTATTCGGTGACTCTGGGGCATCAGTCCTGATGCCCCACCCTGCGGTGATGGATACTATAGCCTGGTTTTCAGCCCACGGACACGCCCATCGACACAATGCTTTGATAGATTGCTTTCGTGTGCCTTACAGGGTAGCTGGAGAATCATCATCAAGCAGTGTTGCTGAACAGGAACTGATCTCGTTGGGGCAGCAAATTCTTTGGCATCTATGTGAGCTATTTGATTTAAGGTGGGTTGGGACTCCTATAATGCTATCGCGTGTGCTTCTGGCTTGGGTATTTGACCATCCTTGTTCTCAGTTTTCTGTTACTTACTATCTTAGTATCGAGATTCAAGGACTGCAAAGTGCAAAGTAGACCTTACTCTCAATACTCTCAAGGATTTGAGGGAAGAAAGTGAATTGTCCGAGTCATCAGATATCCCAGCAGATACGGTAGGCTTCGACTAGTTCTGCCAAATTATATATTGACTCGTCTTAGGCTGCTGTTTCTAGAAATGTGTCATTCCTAACTGACTGTAGCAGTAGTACCAATGCAGCTTCTTTGGCTGACCTACCTGCATCCACGGGTCCTGATGATCCAGTTGTCATGCACATTGTGAGGAAGGGAGAGCGCCGCAACAGGAATGGTTCACCTAGCACTGAAGAGCTCGAGTATGCCAGGAAGCAACTACAATCTGCAAAGTCAACCCATGCCTTAGGAAATAATATTCGGTCAGCAACTCTATTTGCATTGTGTAAAGAGCTTCAGATACACATCGATTGCCATAAGCCAGGAAAACTACCTAGTAAGTCTACATTGTTGACTGCCTTGGATGATTGGGTGAGTGCACAGTCACCGTGGGGAGTTGGGCTGGGCTTACCGTATCCTTAGCATACTGCAAACATTGAGTCAATTCCCCATCCCAAGAAACCTCCTCCAGGCCCCGCAGACTCAGCCCCAAATAAGTCAAGGTGACACGCATGCAAATCTGTTGTTCTGGGGGACCAGATTTTACCAGAGATTTGGGAGGATCAATGGAAGCTGATTCTCCCATCCTTTGTCTCTCCGGCCCCAGAAAATTTTGGTTTAGTGAACCACTCCCTCAGTGCTGACCAGTGGCGCTCAGTAGGAACCATTCATCTCGTCGTCACACTCATCCAGCTTTGGGGGTCCAATACAGGCCAGAAAGGTGAAATGCTAGTGAATTACATTCACCTCGTCACCACAATCCACTGGGCAAACATGCACACCACTTCGAAGTCCGCTGCTGATGAGTATACATTCCACATGCTGGAATACCTCTGTGGGCTAGTATGCTTATACAAGGAGGCCAAAGTCCAACCAACTCACCACCTAACACTTCACATTGGCGATCTGCTCTTGGCATTTGGTCCTTTGCACAGTTGGAGGACATGGGCTTTTGAGTGCTATAACTACATGCTTCAGAACATAAAAACTAACAACAAGTTTGGTATGTATAAATTTAGCAGCTGATGATGGCACTCATGTATGCTGTCCTAGGTGAATTAGAGCTCACATTCATGAATGATGCATGCAGAGCTGCAAACCTCACTGCTTATATGTTCAGCGGCAGAGTGCAAGTGTTTTGGAACTTACTTCCTGCATTCCTGAAGGCATTTTACTCTGACATTTGGGGGACATGCCTTAACGATATCCTGTCATTTGGTTTGTCGTCAAAGACTTGCGTCTACACACGGCATCCCTTAGCAAAGGGCCAGCAAGCAGGGCAAGACAAAGATCACGCATTTCTTGCTATGCATCATATTCAAATGCAGAATACAGTGGGTGAGACATATTCCTCTCCCTCTCCCTCTCAGCACGATCACATTAACCCGACTGTTACCTAGATGTCATTTTCTGCACAAAGGTGCAGTGGGAGGGCATGTGTTACCAAGCGAGTTTACGCTCTCCCGGTGACACTAACATCATCATACGGAGCAGCAGGGACCACTCTCGTAATGATGGATGTGAACCAGCCCACATCCTAGCTCTCTTCTGTGACAGAAGGCTGCTGGACTGCAGCAGTAACGATAGGTGTCCTTTCGCCATCATCGAATGCTATGTGCTGCTGAAACCTGATCACTACCAACATGATCCGTATCGCAGGTTTGGATTTGTGGCAGTAGGAGGGCTATATTATGATAAATTCCATCCTCCCGAAGTGGTTGCCATGGACGATATTATCACACAGTTCGCAAAAACCCGTTTCAATTGTTTCAGTGATCAGTTACCAGTGGGGGTGGCTCATGTGTTGCCAATCTTTAAGGTATTTAATTTCAGACCAGTGTGCTTTTTACGGTTGTGGCGCCTAACTCCAGTTCCTAGAATATTCATTTTGATGGTGCTTTTGATTCGGAAACATTGGATAACAATCATAATGAAGAGGATGGCAAAATACCAGAAGACATGCTGCTGTAGTCATTAGTGTGATATGTAATGACATCTGTTGTGACTCATGCCAAGACTCTTGGTGTTTTCCCTTTCACTGCTTTCCTCGTCTGGTTCTGCATGAACCTGGTGACCCTGTCATCATTCCCGATATGCTCTCCCCACATTCTGCACATGTCGAAATTGGTTTTAAGTGGCTCCACTGGCATTTAGATGAGGGTATGGAAAGCACCGAGAGGTAAGGCATGGGGGAGATGCACACACTGGAGAGGTGTAATAAAACTTCTCAAGGTGGGTGTTTGGTATCATCCTGTGCTTGGTGCGTGTTCCCTTGTGCTCGACTTACATGTTTTGGTCCTTCCACAGAGATGAGGTATATATATCTCCTTGAAATGGATTGTATTTGTATATGGTTCTTGAACAGTGCAGGCGACATAGGTGAGCAACTGTTTAATTTGTCGATGGGCATGCCGACAGTTTGGAGCTTAGCTAGCTGTGTCTCAAGCACTCGACATGCATCGATGGCACATGACTGCTCATAATGTCATTATTGCAATTGTTTTCCTGCATGCTGACTGCCTCCACCTCCTTATGCTAACTGAAGATGGTCCCTCTCGTCACCATGCTCTCATCCTAGTCTCTTCCACCTCTACAACATGTCCTCCATCATCACCCTGCTCTCGTGACACCAACAAGACCGACAAGACCTTGTAGACCCTTGGTCTGAGCAGTGCAGCTAGGACTCTGGCATCAACAAAACCGCCCAAACCTAGCAAGACCTAGTAGATCCTGACAGAATCCGGCGCATCTAAGATGGCTGAACGGTGCCGGGATCAGGACTAGGACACCCGAAAAATTGGAGGTCAAGATATACCAGGGCCATCGGCCTCTGTCCTTATAGTACCCATGCTGGCACAGTAGTGCTTGTAGTCATACAAGACATATCATATGTCCATCAGCAATATCATCATCCAAGTCCAAGGTGATGCATCTCCAGCACTGGCATGTTCGTGAATCCATGGGGTGACGGTTTAGGTGCGAGGCAGCACCTGCCAACTGCACGTGCACTCAACCAGCTCTTCAGTAAGTCTGCGGATATCACACCCCCCTACTATCTGCCAGAAACCTTGGAGAGTCTTTTTGGTTTTGTTTCTTGTTTATCAGGGCATTTCTTGCTGCACTGGACCCAGGCTGTTGACGAGGGGAGACTTATCACCGTTTCGAATGGTGCTGTTGATGAATGTGTAGGCGGCCATGTCGATACTGTGTACGAGAACTATTTGTTCTTGTCAAAGATCATTTCTTGACGACATTGCTTCTCGAGCAACTGGGCAAGCTGTTGCCTCCATCATTTCTATTTTTATGTTGGCAATAACATATGGTTTGCAAGTAAGGATGAAATTGCATTACACCTCACCCTGCTGACTTGATGTGCTAGGGATCATCAAGCGAGGGTTCATGCTCATCGGCTGGTTAGTGGTTTATCTACGTTTTTACTATGTGCACTCTACGATCAGTCTGGGAGCCTCTGATGCCTAGTTGGCTATCCTGTTTATCGCTTTTTCTGGCCAATTTACTCGTTCTGGTCCATAGACTAGATGCCCCACTGTGGCAGAGGACCTACTCGCAGCGGTGGAACCACATGAACATGAGAGGCGATTACCTGAGCACAAGGATAGTCACTGGCGATGCCCGAGTGACCATACAGCATATGTTGTGGAGCCTCATGGCATATGTGACCACTGGCGCACACTGTCAAAACATACCCAGGTCTCCCTCATGATCTCGCATCGGATATCCAACTATTCATGGAGTCAGTATGCAAAACGATACTTCTCAACACTGCACTGGATTTATTTTCCACCGTAAAGTTCCTGTTGCACAGATGATGGCATGGCAAAAGGGACCACTGAGTTCCCCACTCCTTACTCTTAACCGAACATTGAAGCAGGATGTGGTCAAATTTTTCATGGTTATCTGGCACGTCATGGGTGGCTGCAAGCATGACCATCCTACTGGGATTCCTTTGCACAATGGCTCAACCACCTCTCTTCTTTCGTGCACTTCACTTAGTCTTCTTGAAGAGGAAAGATGGTCGATTGGTGAAGGCCTTGCACATGGGGAACTGTGGGACGAGATATACTGCCAACTGATGAAACAGTTGACTGGCCGAGAGTGTTTTCAAGGGGTGGCAGATGCTTTGTGTCCTTTTAACTGCTTTCCCACCATCCAGGAATTTTGAGATGTACCTCCACTCTTTTATACACCAACACACTTCACATTTGGAAGGTCATGGCGACGTGATCACCAAGTATTGCTTTGGATGATTAGCAGTCATCTTGAAGAGAGGCCCATGTGGAAAACCACCCTCTTTGCAGAAATCGAAACTGCTGCTGATGCAGCCTTCAACCCGTCTACATTCGGCAAATCTTTAGATGTGACCCTGCATTTGCAAGAACGGAATTACCCTAATGAGAAGATTCCCGTTATACTTCCTTTCCTTGCTGATGGAATTCTTGTGCCTGGTGGCATGAAATGTGAAGGAATTTTTCATGTTCCCGGAGACAGTGACCTCGTTTCCCAGCTCAAGCTCAGAATTGATAGGGGTTACTACACCCTCGAGAATGTCGATGATCCTCACATGCTCGCCTCATTGTTGAAGCTATGGCTTCGCGAACTATGCGACCCCTCATCCCCGAGGAGCTCTACAACAACTGCATCAATGCAGGACCTGATTCACCTGCTTGTGTCACTATCATGCGAAAGCTCCTGACTATCAACAGAAGGGTGGTGCTGTTCGTCATGAGCTTCCTGCAGCTCTTCCTAGAAGAGAAGGCTTTAGTGAGACTCAAGATGACAGCAACAAATATGGCACTCGTATTGTCACCCAACCTGCTGGGGTGCAGTCCCCAGTCTATGACAGTAGTGTTTATGAATGCACAGTGAGTCATGCAGGGCGTTCTTTGAGCTGTTGTATCGATTCCGAATAACATCTAGACCCTAGGTTCGAACAGACGTTCGTGTACAACCTGCTCATGCAATGGGGCTGATGAAGACTACGTACTGCCCACTTCACCCAAACCTCGTGTCTCCGAATCTTGCAATTGGTGATGAAGCAGACATCGGACTCCACCAAGACCTACTGGGCCTCCACAGCCGAAAATGGACTCTGTCAATGCCACTCGCACCATATGGTATTTCCTTTCCTCATTACTCCATACTATCATGGTCGCCTCTATGTATGCCACGAAATATTACATGATTTATCCGTGACTTTCTTTTTATTACCTTTACAACCTGCAGCTATTCTCTACAGCTACTCATGGCTCACTGATGCCTACATATTCATTCAGAATATACTCATGAATAGTCACTTCTTCCTGTCATTTCTTTGTAGTCACTTTCTCCTAGACAGTATGAAACACCGACACACACACAACTCCGATGCAAGTGCAACTCCGACATTCAACCCTGACATAAGTGCAACTTAACCTGGGCTATTATCCAAAAAGCCAACTAGAACTGCAAGATGAATTCATGCTCTACCGAATCCCATGCTGCATCGACAGCGAGGACACCCTTTGGCGCACCATCGATCCTCTTGCAGCTGCAAACTACGGCAATAGGTGGAAGTTTATCTTCGTTATCTGTTTTGGAAACATCATCGGCGACAGCATTACCCTCCTCCCGGTATTGTTCTGTACCACGACCCGAAAGTCGATGTGGAGCACCTGATGTTCCGATCCATGGGGGAAGGTCCTAAGCAGCTCAATTATCAACGAGTGTTGACTCACATTATTACAGTCATTGCAACGATGTGCTGCTCCTGTAAAAGTCAGGAAATCTGCAAAAGCGTTCCGAGCCAGAGGTCATGGAAAATGTCAGCTAGATGTTCTTCACATTGTACAAGCTCAATTGGATTCACTTCAATGCTTCAATCTCACCATTGGAAGAGACGAGGCTAACAGATAAAGAGGGATCTTGGTGGACGATGATTTAGGTGCATGGTAGCATCTGCCTGCTGCATGTGTGTTCATCCAGTTCTTCAGTGGGTCTACAAATATTACATCTCCGGACATCTGCCAACAGTGGTCGAGAGTCTCTTTTGGAGTGGTACTACTGATGAATATGTGGATGGCCACATTGATACTGCACACAAGAAGAATCTGTTCTCGCTTGGTGAAGATCATTTCGTGACAGCATCAAGCGTTTTCTGACTTTCGAAACCAAGTTTATTCTGGGTGCGATAGCATACACCATGGCTACTGAGTCATGGCGCATGTAGTGACGTACCATGTGGTAAGTAGGATTTGAATTTGAATCACATTTATGCTTGAGCTTATTGACTTCATGTGTCAGGGATCATCAAGCAAGAGTTCATACTTGTCAGTTGGTCAATCGTTTATATCTGGGAGTTTCTGATGCCAGGCTAGATATCCCATTTATTGCCTTCTCTTATTTGTTTACTCGTTCTGGTGCATGGTCAATTTCTCTTGGGGTGACCTCCTACCACCATCAGTGAGGAATGTTTTGACAATTCTCTTGAAGAGGTTTAGTACGTGAGATCATCAAGTGATTTAGTCAGGTGGGTTATTGATTTCTGCAGAGTACAAAAGTGAAGCTTGGGAGTGTGGCTTCCTTGAGGGCATTTTGCATTATCTGGGAGAATGGAAGTGTCCTGGCAGATGGCCCGAGTTGCTTTCAGGGATGTCACGACTTTGGATCTTGAAGATGAACTCATGGTGTATGTGGGTCAGAATGGACTCAACATGGTTGTGGAACCAGGGTACGCTCGAATTGTTGCTTCGCGACATGCACTCCTCTCAACATTCCAGATTCAATGTCACCAATCTGGTCATCCAAATGTCATGGATTGCCATACCTGATCACACCTTCGTGTTAAGTACAGACATGAGGTAGTCTAGCACTCCGAGGCCAACAACTCATGCAATTTCCACATGCAGGGCAATGCAGATATATATACATTTAAGCAAGAATAAAGTACGAAGGATCATTCCTCTACTGCTCCTCATTGGGTGGTTGGATGTCACATGGCTGTAGGACGTGAGCAGAGGCCCTCCCATTCAAGCAAGGGGTGTCTAACTGCCTTTGATTGGGCGACATACTGGCACTCGCACACTCAGCACCACTTCCTATACAGACACGACTGATATGCAGGTTATCTTCCTCCATGGTATATCATCTGAGGAGTGTTACAGACTGCAGCAATGACCTCGCTTCTGGTGCTCCCGACATCAGCATGTCGGACTGCAACATGACATGCACTAGGAGTCCCTCTGAGTAGTGGTTGGCTCCAAAGCGGACATGGTTCCCTCTCACCCATGCATGGTCTCAGCATGCATGAGAAACATGCAAGCCCCTATCTCTAACACTCATATCATGGTGGTACAGGTGTTGACATTGTCATCAAAGTGGCAGTTGTCTCATCTACTGGTGCTCGTCTCACCATGAACAACTATTGGCACTCTGACCTTTTCTGGGCATTTCATGGCTGCAGTGCCAGTACCTACGACATTGCCATGTCTGTCACCCTCGAATGTGAGCACACATGCTTACCATCAACCTGTGGTGTGGTGGCTTGACTCGTGTATTCGTCAAGAGCTAACAATTACTTAGCAGTTAGCAGTTGTCAACTATTGTCTGAGTTTTCCCAGTAAAGTCATGCTAGTTGTGTTGATGCTTTGTTCCTGCTGAGTACCTACTGGCCAAAGGACAAACCCTGATATAGGACTGCTCTGACATAGGGACAAGAGTTTGACATAGGGACAAGAGTTAGCCGATGCACAGACAACTCCGACACAAGACATGACTCTGACATAAGCATGACTCCGACATAAGCACAACTCCGACATAAGCATGACTCCAACATAAGTGCAACTCCGACACAAGCACAACTCCGACATAAGCACAACTCTGACACAAGCACGACTCCAACATAAGCATGACTCTGACACAAGCATAACTCTGATGCCATTCAACTCTGGAACACTGTCCAATCAGAGGCCATATGCAGTTATTTGTACCATTTATTTCAATGTAGCAATTAGACCATTTGTCCATTGGACATCTTGACAATAGACCATTCTCCAATTGGACCAATCAGCCATTCCACCAATGGCAGAGTTGATGTTTGATTTGACCAATGATTTGAGGGTGGAATATATACAATGTTCATACAATGTTCTGCATGATGTTTTGACTTGGGTAACACCATATGTTCTGAAGGCAGAAACTTTTAAAATGTTTTGCTTGAAACCATGGTTAGAACACTTGATAAAATAGTGAAAATATCAGCACAATGATTTTCCCTCTAACCATGAAGATAAACACTTTACATGTTCCTATGAACAGCATTATGCATGACACTATCATATGTTCTGACCTAAAACATCAGATCAGATCATGTTATCCATTGAGGACCAATGTTCTATTCAGGAACATGTCATGAAAATAGTATCTGCTTAATTCAATGGTTTTACTATGTTTGGATTAAACCATTAGATAATGCCCCCAGTGCAAGTCATCATCAAATAAACTATAACTGATTTAATGAACCATTCACAGTTTCACAGTACAAACTTGTTTATACTTAGACATGCATGGCTTTAATCTTTGAGACAAGCATATGACTACTGGCAGGATCAACCAGGTAACTACCATTCCACATTCAGGCACCTGGCCCAAAAAACCTCCTAGCAGGCAGAGCAGAGCTGTCCTTCAGAGGTCAGAGTTTCATACACCATATATCGATCAGAGGCATGGCAGGTCCTCAAGGGGCACACATCCAAGCTCGTCTGCCCAAACAGTCCTACTGAGAAGTCCTACCATGCCCTCTACCTTGTTCCCCAATCTCACACATCTCAGGAAAGCTTCCCACCCATCCACCCACAGGACAGAGATGGCATCCTTGTGTGAAGACTGCAAAGCTACCAGACTGCACATCACAAAGACCATCACATCTCGGTCACAGCAGAATCCTCAAGTCTTTCATAGCTTCAGATCTGGCCAACAGCCATCTACCCCACACCCTCCTTGCCCAACTTGCAAGACAACCCTAAGCAGTCGACTCCAACAAATCAAACTTGCATCCAAGGCTCCTTCCCTCGCCAAGCCAGGTGGTGACTGCAGCACATCCTTGGCTCAGTCCAGGAAGGGGCAAGTCAACTAAACCCAGAGACAATACTTGACAACATGGCACATTTGGTCTCAAACCAGAAGATGCTTGGGCTACAGACAATGGCCCCACAAGCAGCAACCCCCCCCCCCTTTTTCACTTGCAGAGCTGAAAGATCTGCCAACTCTCGCTACCAAGACCCGACTACCTAGGGGGCAACAGAGACATACTGGACAAACAGTCCAAGAGTAATCTGAATCAAGTTCACAGGTGTACTGCAAGCCATGAAGTGCACTGAAGGATGGAATCACTCAACCTGACCAAACCATGGATTTAGGAATCCACATTCGATGGGAGAAAAAACCACCCAATCCCCACAACACCTTTCAAAGTGAGCAATTGCTGTTGCTCTCCCACACAAATGCGGTCTTGGAGCATAGACAACTCACCCACTGCTTTTCTGGTACGTTTGCACTGCCCATTAGGACAGGACCCATCTAGAGTCGATTGAGGGGGATTAGAATGCTCAGACCTTGAACCTGCTTGCAAGAGAAGATGCATCCGAGGATGCCTCCTGTGCATGGTGAGCCTCATAGCTTTCAAGCTGCCTTGGCACCACCTGGCAGCCCCCCCCCACATTTTTGGTAGTCAACTGACATGGGACTTTGCCCCCATTCACCAACAGAGCCCAAGATCCTTGGGTCTGGTCTAACCATCAACATACCCCGAAGGGATGACATCTAGCCAGCAACTCATCAGTGAACCCAAAGAGTCCACTTGCAATTAGCCAGCAGCAACTGATGGCAGCCCAAGAGGTCAAATGACTAGCTGGCACCAAGTGCATGCTTTGCATGTTGTCCGAACACCAAGCACAGAAGGGTTGACGAGGCAACGGCCAACTTCAGCTACCAAGCCTTCCACAGGTGATCCCCCAATGTCACAAAGGTAGCTTGCCTTGGGTCAACTGACTAGCTTGCACCTAGGTTGCATGCTTTGTATGTTGTCCCCAGCAGCCCTGACAGTACCCTCAGTGGATGATGTGGTTGGCAGAGCAGCTACTGCAAGCCTTCCTCAGAAGAGCAGACAGGCTTAAGCTACCTTTGACGACTGAGCCTTCCATGGCATTCAACAATGTCATGAAGGTGGCTCACTTGGGGGTGAACTGACTAGCCTGGCACCTAGGTGCATGCATTGCATGTTGTCCCCAGTGGCCCCGACAGTACCCTTGTTGGATGCTATGGTTGCCCATGCAGCTAGTGCCAAGGCCCATAAGGTTTAGCTACTTCCAACTACCAAAGCCTTCCACAGCAAACCACAATGTCACAAAGGTGGCTTGCCTTGGGTCAACTGACTAGCTGCACCTAGGTGTGTGCATTGCATGTTGTCCCCAGCAGCCCCAACAGTACCCTCATTCCATGCTATGATTGGCTAGGCAAGCTGGCGCAAGCCAATAGGGTTCAGCCACATTCCCACTACCCAAGCCTTCCATGGGGGGAAATTCCATGACATCCCAAAGGTAGCTGCTGGGGTCAACCGACTGGCTGGCACCTAGGTGCATGCACTGCATGTTGTCACCCAATAGCCCCCCAACAGTACCCTTGTTAGATTCCATCCCCTCATCAGCAAGGCCAGCTTGTGCCAGCTTTCCATATCACCCTATGTTCCCTAGACAGCTAGTGCCAGAGCCTATCAGGTTCAGCAATGTGGCACTACCAAAGCCTTCCATGGGGGGGTATTCCATGATGTTGCAAAGGTAGCTGCTGAGGTCAACTGACTGGCTGGCACCTGGGTGCATGCGCTGCATGTTGTCCCCAATAGCCCCAATGGTACCCTCATTGGATGCCATCCCTAGTCAGCAAGGAAGCATCCCATCAGCTTTCCTTATGGGCCTCCCCCCACCTCCGACAGCAAGTCCATCCCAAAGGATTGATAAAGTTAGCCAGGTTCAACTGCCAGCCCTCTCTCGTTTGGCTATCCCTGATGTTGTGAAGGTGGCCCCAGGGTCAACTGACTAGCTGGCAGCAAGTGCATGCATTGCATGTTGTCCACCCTTAGCCCCAATGGTACCCTTGTGGATGCCCCAGATTTGGCAAGGCAACTACTGCCAGCCTTCTGTATCAGCCCCCAGCCTCCAATAGTAAGCCCACAGGATTCCCATTAGCCAGCAAAAGACCATCATCCATCCCTAATGCCCTCAGTGTCCGATACTCAAGAAGCTAGCAGCCTAGACCGACTAGCTTCTGTGAGCAGTGAGCCTATGCCCACATAGTAGGAAAGGGCATGTGTTTGTTGTGGTTTGGCAGGTCGCGGGATGCATGTGGGTGGCTGGGGCCACCACATTGCATTTTGTGGTGCTTTTTTGACTCTGCCAAATTTCAGAGCATTAGTGGCTGCACAATGCTTTACCTTTGCTAATCAACACTACAAACTTGGTAGTCAAAAATGCGAACACTACACTTTGGCTAATCAACACTAGTACACTTGTCCTAGTCAACACAACACTACACAACACTTTGCTAATCAACACTACAAACTTGGTAGTCAAAAATGCGAACACTACACTTTG
>JANFAE010000167.1:152500-206854 GCA_024613145.1 Pisolithus marmoratus
GCAATTCGCTGCATCCTTCATCGATGCAAGAGCCAACAGATCTCTTGCTGAAAGTTGTATTACTTGTTTCAAATTTCACAACATTCTGTAGACATGTGGAGTTCCATGATAGGATGCACAGGTCCTGGAGGACCTTGCAAATGGGTGCACATGGGTATGAGAGAGGTAAAAGGGGGCAAAGTGCATCACCCCCCTTTGAATTTTGATAATGATCCTTCTGCAGGTTCACCTATGGAAACCTTGTTACAACTTTTACTTCCTCTAAATGACCAAATTTGATCAGCTTCTCAGCCAAGTGGCACTGTTTCCAGAGCCTCGAGGCCAATATGGAGACCTCACTAAGCCATTCAATCGGTAGTAGCAATGGGCGGTGTGTACAAAGGCTATAGCCTTGTCAGGGTCCTTTTGGGTCATATCCCAATGTGGTAAGTGGGCCTGCATTTTGACTGTTCTGGCACTAAGCCCTCTTATCTCCAGTGTCATCATTATTGACCCTGTCATTGTGCTATCCCCCCAACCAACTCTAGGAGAGCTAAGCACCCCCTTCCCCTGAGCCTCATCAGGCAGGGTTTTACATGTGGAGTGACCCCCAGTGGGTTCATTCTGGGCATCTTGGTGCCTGCTTGCAGTCAAGTTCAAGATGCTTCATCTCTTGTCATTTGCTACTTCTCCTCATATATGATAGGTTGGTTTCTGTACTTGTAGCACTATGTGCTTGTGCCAAAGGCCAGTTCCATAGTCTAGAGTGTTCAACATGTGGGGTAGAGAGTCTTGTGGGTGTGCCAGGTGGATCAGGTATGTTAGTGATCATCTTGCTGTTTGTCTGGGTGTGCTGACTGTCCTCAATAGGTGCTTGGAGTTCCTTCACATGTTTGTCATACCAGGCTTGACCTGTACTCCCCACCTCAAACATGGGTAGGACATCCACTACATGCCGTGTGTCTACAACCTTGTCCTCAGGCTTCCTGTGCCCAGTCCAGGTCTTGGCATGTTTGCTTGCAGTGTATGGTAGGTCCCCAGGAGTTCTGTGAGTGTCAGAGCTTGTTGGTGTCAGCAACAAACTTGAATAAAGGGGTCCAAAGGACTCCTAATCAACTCCTATTGCTCTATGGAGCTTGGGCATAAACCAGACTAGAGTCCAGTGTGAGTAACCAAAGGGTATCAACACTGGACTCACACACTAAGTGCGATGTAAGTAAACAATGGTAAAAAAACCAAAGGGAATGCACCACAAGTGCAGGAATAACCCTAGAGAGCTCGGAAAAAGTGTAAGTAGTAGTAAATGAGATGGGGAATCAAATGGTAGTAAGTAGGAGACCATTTTGAATATAGAAAGCGGAGAAAAGAGGTGAAGATCACCACAAGGAACAGTTGGTAAGTCTTCATCCTCTTTGACCTTGTCACTTGCATGCTGACTACTGCTGTCAGGTGCTTCAAGCACATCTGTGCCTTCCTCTGGCTGTTTCGAGTCCATAGCCCCAACCCCATCCCCTCATAGGTAAGGTTTCAAGTGCCACATGTCTATGACCTTGGGCTTGGGCTTTGCATGCCCAGCCTCAGTCTCAGCACAGTCACCTGGGCTGTCTGTAGGTTCGTTTTGGCTACCAGGTAAGGTCTTGAGTTTGCTGTTACTGTCGAGAGCTTCCTGACCAGCTCCTCTAGCTATCTCTTGCTCAGAGGCTGTATCACACTGCTGCATAGCTTGCTCAGCTGCTAGCCAGCTATCTGGCCTTGGAATCTGACCAAAGCAATGTTCAAGGTAGGACCACTTTTTGAGTGGTGATTTCAGGTGTAGCATATGGCCAAAGATGGTATCCAAATACCACTAATGATGGTGTAGTTTACCATCACGTTTCATTGTGTCCATGACTGGTCAGCAGCTTGCCATGCTGTGACTTCTTCTTGTTCATTGTCAGTCCAAGGGATCCAACCCTTGCCCTGACCTTCAACTTCTGCTGGATGTGTAGGTCATATTTCAGACCTGACCAGGAACCCCATCAAGACTTTGTCAGAAATGGTGCATAGGACCAAACTTGCATAGGTTGTCCAATTGTGCCCATTGTGTGTGAGCTTGGGAAGGTAATCCATCCATTGTGTTATCCAATAGTTTTCAAGTAAGGACAGTAGTAGATTTTTGAGTAGTCGAGTCAACCGTGAGTTGCCTCTAATAAAATTTTCTTCCACACTATGCAGGGCTCATAACCTGTAGAAAATGGCTGTAGGTGTTCCTTGTGGTGATCTTCACCTCTTTTCTCCGCTTTCTCTCTTCTAAATGGTCTCTTACTTACTAATATTTGATTCCCCATCCCATTTACTACTACTTACCCTTTTTCCATGCTCTCTAGGGTTATTCCTGCACTTGTGGTGCATTCCCTTTGGTTTGTTTACCATTGTTTACTTACATCGCACTTAGTGTGTGAGTCCAGTGTTGATACCCTTTGGTTACTCACACTGGACTCTAGTCTGGTTTATCCCCAAGCTCCTTAGAGCTATAGGAGTCGATTAGGAGTCCTTTGGACCCCTTCATTCAAGTTTGTTGCTGACAGGTTATGAGCCCCAGCTTCTAAGCCTCATATCATGACAACCACTTCTCAGATCGATCTCAAACCTCGCCCATCGAATTCCCTGGCCCAGATAACCCTTATTGGCCCCTTTTCAAATTCCCAATCGCTCTAGGTCGCTACCAACAACAGTTGTTGCTTTTTCGCCTCCTATCCACAACATCGACCATTCCTACCTTCCACAGAGCTTCCTCAGCTGTCAAAACCACCCGCTTCGGTGTCGAAGGTCCCCATCCACCGACATACCAAGTATCAGGTCGATCTGTTGGGTAGAAAGGATTTTATACCACTGGGAAGTTCAAGGGGGTCATCAGTGCGCCTATACCTGACTTTCATCGAGTCATAACTCATCTTCTACTGCTCTGATCTCTATAAAACAACCTTCGCCGAGCTCCTCTGACCAAGGGCTTTCGGTCGATACGTGTCAGAAAATGTGTCATCGACTAGATCGCTCAGCATCGCATCATATTTGCGCACAGACCATCTGGGTTATATCTTGACAACTTCTCTATCAAACCATTACAATCTCGATATCTCTGGGCTCCTCTCGACGCCCTCTATCCATCTATACCATCTATTCACCGCTCTATCTTGAATTTGCCTTGTCATCATCACCATTACCTCGAAGATGTCCTCACAGCAGACCCCTCGCATCAAGCCTCTCTCTGGCACTCACTACTCGACCTGGAGCGAAGAGATGAAGGCCCTCCTTCGCTCTAAGGGTCTCTGGAGGCTGGTAGATGGAAGGCCCTGGCGACCCTCTATGTCCAACAAAGGCCTGGAGCTCGCTTTGCGGCCTATGACGACTTCTTCACCATCAGGAAGCGAGAGGATGAGTCCCTGAGCTCCCTGACAGCCAGGATCGAGCTAGCCATGCTCAAAATTCAAGAATTGCGGTCCTCCCAGTTCACACTTGCTTCCTTGGATGATGAACTCGTCTGTATGACCATGATTCGAGCTCTGCCCCAGGAATACTCGCATTTCACCTCCTCCTTGCTCCTCCTGTCCTCCCTGGACAAGGCCACCATCAAATCTGCCTTTATCGCCGAAGATATCAATAGAAAAGCTCGTGCTGATGCGTCTGCATTGTCTGGGGACTCTGCACTTGCAGCGGCGCTCCTAGGGCCTGTGGATGCTCTCCCAACGACCCCTGTGGCTTTTGCGAGAAGACTGGGCACTGTGAACACATGTGCTTCGCTAGGCAGCGTGCCAAGGAAGCCCACAAGGCCTCTAAGCACAAGGGCAAGTCCAGGAATGCAAACAAGGCTCAGGAGTCCTCTACTGCCACTCCTGCAGCACCCACCAGCCCAGAACCTGCTGCTGCTGCTGCCAACATCGCCATGATCGCTCAGGACTCCTCTGCCAGTGCTGGAAATGCAAGTCTTCGCTCCTCTACCTCTCCTTGCCCTCCCAACTTCGATGCTGACAACCACTGGACTGCAGACACTGGGGCCACTTCTCATATGACCCCACATCGCCACTGGCTGCGCAATTATACCCCAAAACACGTGCCAATTTGCCTGGCTGACCATACTGTTGTCTACTCTGCTGGGATCGGTTCTGTGGTCTTTCAGCCAGTCATAGAGGGCAAGGGAGCGAGGGCAGTCGAGTTTACACGCATCCTACATGTTCCAGAGCTCAAATCAAATCTCCTCTCAGTCTTGTATTTAACTCGCCATGCTAGCTTCGTTGTAAACATAGATTCCATGCGCATGGCCTTCTCTCGCCCTCCTTGGGCTCCCTTGTTCGTTGCAAGTATCTCAGATGGCAATACTGCGACCCTAGATGGCACCACAGTTCCTGTTGCGCACTCAGCTTGCCCTGCAACAACTCTACCTCCAGTCTCGCCCTATGGCATCGTCGACTTGCACACCACCATATAGACAGAGTCAAGGCTCTCCTACAGTGAGAGATGGTAACTGGACTGAAGCTGGAGGCCAAGACTCGTCCTGATCCTATCTGTGAACCATGTTTGGCTGGGAAGATGCATGCCAACCCCTTCCCAAGCTCAGAACTTGCAGAGGGACTTACTGCCATGCTCGATGAATCTGGTCTTGCAAAGGCATTCTGGGGTGAGGCTCTTGCAGCTCTTGTCCATGTGTGGAACAGATGCCCTACTGATGCTGTGGATGGTGCTATGCCCTATGAGCTCTGGCATGGGTGCAAACCCGACGGGTGCGACCGGAGGCATAACAACTCCCCCTTGACCCTGTACATGTGGCAGGAGATCATCATCTTCATCAGAATCACTCCCATGACCGAAATGTACAGTTGGGGAGGTAGAGCGATCAGTAGGATCATCAGGAGGTGGTGGAGGCGCACCAGATGGTTGCTGAGGCTTTCTAGACATCAGGAAGTGCCTCTCATCGAAGTCAGCACGTTCTGAGATCACTGTACACTTTGTGAGAGGGTTGTAGAACTTCCAGCCCTTGTAGCCATCAGGGTAACCTATAAACACGCATTTCTGCATGTGAGAACCAAGGGCAGGGCGCTGATCCTTCTGTAAATGGACATAGGCAGTGCATCCCCACACCCGGAGGTGGGAGACATTGAGTTTGCACTCATGCCAGAGCTCATAGGGCATAGCACCATCCACAGCATCAGTAGGGCATCTGTTCCACACATGGACAAGAGCTGCAAGAGCCTCACCCCAGAATGCCTTTGCAAGACCAGATTCATCGAGCATGGCAGTAAGTCCCTCTGCAAGTTCTGAGCTTGGGAAGGGGTTGGCATGCATCTTCCCAGCCAAACATGGTTCACAGATAGGATCAGGACGAGTCTTGGCCTCCAGCTTCAGTCCAGTTACCATCTCTCACTGTAGGAGAGCCTTGACTCTGTCTATATGGTGGTGTGCAAGTCGACGATGCCATAGGGCGAGACTGGAGGTAGAGTTGTTGCAGGGCAAGCTGAGTGCGCAACAGGAACTGTGGTGCCATCTAGGGTCGCAGTATTGCCATCTGAGATACTTGCAACTGAACAAGGGAGCCCCAGGAGGGCGAGAGAAGGCCATGCGCATGGAATCTATGTTTACAACGAAGCTAGCATGGCGAGTCAAATACAAGACTGAGAGGAGATTTGATTTGAGCTCTGGCACATGTAGGACGCATGTAAACTCAACTGCCCTCGCTCCCTTGCCCTCTATGACTGGCTGAAAGACCACAGAACCGATCCCATCAGAGTCAAACTATACTGGCAGTGGTCTGGTCAGATATGTCCAAGACAATGCTACTGTCATGGATGAAGCATGCCCCCTGAAACTTTGGAAGTTGATCTCATGGAAAACTAAAGGCTGACCAGTGGCATACTGTTTGTCTTGTCAATTTAGTGATCTCATTGTGCAGGGTCTGGGGAACAGGGGTGCCAGTGAGCAGGACCAATCCCTTCTTCACAACTATCTGTCGCTTGTGATAGCCATCCACTGGGCGACAATTATTGAAATGGGCTGTAGGCAGCCTCAGTAGTGACTCAACTACTAATATATTCGGTGTACCTGTAGGCAGTGTTACATGTAGCCCCCATGTTTTAGTCACCTGTTTTCAGGTCCAGACTGAACTCGCTTCCTGGCTCCAATGGACTATTACCCTCATATCTCACACTGAATACAACCTGATACAACGCACTCTAACATTGCAAGCAGCAACTTTTCTTTCTCAACCATGAACTGCACGAAATGTGCAGCAATATATGAATGTGATTGAAGAAGTATAGCCTTTCCTCACACACAACTACATGTGCAACATGGACTCTGTATGACCTTCGACTTCACCATGTATAACCTTCCACTGAGCCAGGTCGACTATGCCCAGTATGTGTTGAGAGTCCTGCTCGAGGAGGAAGAGGACAGTGTGTGGGGCTTTCTATGAAGTTTTCTGCATATAAGTGGTGCATCCATACCTGAAGGCAGTTGGGCATGGCTGATGTGATGGTTTTACAGAGATTTCTCGTCTCTTGATGATCTCTGCTGAGGTGTTTTCTAGTTACCACATGCAGTATGGACATGGTACGTGTTCTCCGTACCAAGACTTCTCCTATGTGCATTCTAATATCGGGAAGGCATATCGGCAGTGTCATCTACTCCATTTTCTCCCCCAGTTGACTTCCACATGACGAAGTGGTGCAATCCTGCCAAAAAGGAATGCATGCATATACTCGAGGGAAAATGCCACAAGTGCAAGAAATGAATTCCAGTCAAAAGCTTAGAAGACTTGGAGATCAAGGTATTGCAATGTCAATACTTTTCATGCAAATGTAACTGCAATCGATCCAGGTTAAGGAGATCTACTGGTACGTGTGTCGATGCAACTGGTCCTCTCGGACCTCACCAGTGTAGGTGGAAGCATGCCACAGCATGTCACCAAGGAACTCACATCAAAGGCAACGACGACTTTTTTGAGGATGATGACGTCTACTACAAGATCTGGGAACTTGGTCTGTGACTCCAGAGCTCCCTCAAAATTTTCTATTCCATTGCTCGATGTTTTTGATTGTGTTCTTTCTGTGCTTTCCTTCGCTGTTACTGTGGCTCGTTGTGCTCAAATCCTGGTCCGTCAAGTCATGTGCTCGCTGTTCAAGCATGTTGTACCACTACTGCATCGGTTCGTTGTGCTGTCCCCAAGTTGTAATTTTGTTTTGTGGAAGGGCACATGCATCTGAATGGTGCATCCCCTCATTACACCGTGTTTTGCTGGATCGTTAGCGTGGAATGTGAAGAAAAAATACAGACAATATGGGCCATACATGTTGCAAGTACTACTCGAGATTGATATTGATGTTTATTTGGCATTATGTGTGGGCCCTCTTAGTTATGTTCTGTAAATTAGTACAGCAGTCCATTATTGTGTTCCTTGTGGTGATCTTCACCTCTTTTCTCCGCTTTCTCGGAAAAAGTGTAAGTAGTAATAAATGAGATGGGGAATCGAATGGTAGTAAGTAAGAGACCATTTAGAAGAGAGAAAGCGGAGAAAAGAGGTGAAGATCACCACAAGGAACACTCCCCCCTGATTGCACACCTCTGGCAGCTCAGCTCCCCCCTAATGGTGCCAGTCCTAGCATCTTGCAGAATTCCTGGACCTTGACTCGAGCCAGAGGCTTGGTCAGAAGATCAGCAGGCATTTCTGCAGTGGGCACAAACTGTGGCGAGATCACCCCCTTATCCACCATATCTCGCAGCCAAAACCAGCACAGGTCCAGCTGCTTCATCCTCCCATGATGCTTGGGGTGTTTGGCCACCTGCATCGCAGACTGGTTGTCAATGTGCAGCACAGAGGGTGAGTTCACCGAAAATCCCATCTCCTGCAACAGTTTTCGCATCCAGACCATTTCCTTGCCAGCCTCCACAGCAGCAATGTACTCTGCCTCAGTTGAGGACAGTGCAACGATGCCTTGCAGCTTCGAGCTCCAAGAAACAGCACCAGTACCCATCTTGATCACATAGGCACCTGTAGAGCGACCGGAATCCTTGCAACCACCATGATCTGCATCGGAGTATGTGGTGAAGCGTTCTGGCGATGAGGGGTCAGGAGAATAGGTCAAGGAGTAGGACGCAGTGCCCTTGAGGTAGCGAAGGAGATGTTTGACTGCATTCCAGTGTGCTAGGCCTGGATTCGAGTTAAAACGAGCTAGGACACCGACAGTATATGCGATGTCAGGCGTAGTGGAGGTGGCAAGGTACATCAGTGCACCCACAGCTCCGAGATAATCAATAGAACGCATCTGGGATGCCTCCTCTCGAGTTGATCCACAGGTCTGGGGACCAATTTCCCAAGTCCCATTAGCTTCATGCCACTCTGCAGCATCAGGGCATCGCATAGACTCTGCATAGGTCCTAGGTTCGACACTAGAGGTCGAAAATGCGAGATCAGCATCCTCTTCATCATCAGATAGCTCATCATCCAGTTGCCCTGCACTCAACTTCCACCATTCTCAAGGAGGGCAACAATTTCTAGCAGGGAGCCTGGCACTGATGCCTACTCGGGTAAGGGGTCAAGCAGGAGCAGGAGGAGGAGGTACTTCATCTGCAGCAGGTGCAGGGGCAATGGCTGGTGCATCAGGATGCACAGCAGGTACACATGGAGGAGTTGGAGCGACAGGAAGAGGCTGGGGTGCGATAGGAGGCATAACAACTCCCCCCTGACCCTGTGCATGTGGCAGGGGATAATCCTCGTCCTCAGAATCACCCCCAGCATCGAAATATACAGGCACAGAGGTAGAGCGATCAGTAGGATCAGCAAGAGGTGGTGAGGGTGCACCAGATGGTGGCTGAGGCTTCCTAGACATCATGAAGTGCCTCTCATCGAAGTCAGCATGTTCCGAGATCACTGTGTGCTTTGTGAGAGGATTGTAGAATTTCCAGCCTTTGTATCCTTCAGGGTAGCCTATAAACACACATTTCTGCATGTGAGAGGCAACAGCAGGGCACTGATCCTTCTGTAAATGGACATAGGCAGTGCATCCCCACACCCGGAGGTGGGAGACATTGAGTTTGCACCCATGCCAGAGCTCATAGGGCATAGCACCATCCACAGCATCAGTAGGGCATCTGTTCCACACATGGACAAGAGCTGCAAGAGCCTCACCCCAGAATGCTCTCGCAAGACCAGATTCATCGAGCATGGCAGTAAGTCGCTCTGCCAGTAGCCTATTGGCTTGCTCTGCAACTCCATTTTGCTGCGGGTGAGCTCGGACAGTGTGCTGGCACTCGATGCCTGCCTGGGTAGTGAATTCGAACATGGCATTGCTCATATACTTGCCCCCTTTGTCATCTCACAGGATTTTGATGCGTCGCTCAGTCTGGTTCTCTGCGAAGGCCTTGAATTGCTTGAAAGCATCGAAAACATTGGATTTGGCTTTGATGGGAAGGATAAAGCGATATCTGGAGTAATCATCGATGAAAGAGACCCAGTAGCGATACCCAGAGAAGGTCCTGTAGGGTACATAGTGTACATCAGTGTGCACAAGCTCTAGGGGACAAGAAGTGCGCCATTCTGAGCTTGGGAAGGGTTGGCATGCATCTTCCCAGCCAAACATGGCTCACAGACAGGATCAGGATGAGTCTTGGCCTCCAACTTGAGCCCAGTTACCATGTCTCGCTCTATGAGAGCCTTGACTCCATCTATATGGTGGTGTGCAAGTCGACGATGCCATAGAGCGAGATCTAGAGGTAGGGTCGTCGCAGGGCAGGCTGAGTGCATAGCAGGAACTGTGGTGCCATCCAGAGTCGCAGTATTGCCATCTGAGATGCTGGCAACAAACAGGGGAGTGCCAGGAGGGCGAGAAAAGGCCATGTGCATGGAATCAATGTTTACAACGAAGCTAGCATGGCAAGTTAAGTACAGGACTAAGAGGAGATTGGATTTAAGCTCTGGCACATGTAGGATGTGTGTAAACTCGACTGCCCTCACTCCCTTGTCCTCTATGACTGGCTGAAAGACTACAGAACCGATCCCAGCAGAGTAGACAACAGTATGGTCAGCCCGATGAATTGGCATGCATTTTGGGGTATAATTGCACAGCCAGTGGCGATGTGGGGTCATATGAGAAGTGGCCCCAGTGTCTGCAGTCCAGTGGTTGTCAGCATCGAAGTTGGGAGGGCAAGGAGAGGTAGAGGAGTGGAGACTTGCATTTCCAGCACTGCCAGAAGAGTCCTGAGCGATCATGACGATGTTGGCAGCAGCAGCAGCAGGTTCTGGGTTGGTGGGAGCTGCAAGAGGGGTGGTTGATGACTCTTGAACCTTGTTTGCATTCCTGGACTTGCCCTTGCGCTTAGAGGACTTGTGGGCCTCCTTAGCACATTGCCTGGCAAAGCACATATGTTCACAGTGCCCAGTCTTTTCGCAAAAGCCACAGGGATCATTAGGAGAGCAGCCACAGGCTCTAGGAGTGCCAGCTGCGAGAGCAGACTCCCCAGACAATGCAGACAGATCAGCACGAGGTTTCCTGTTGATATGTTCGGCGATAAAGGCAGATTTGATGGTGGCCTTGTCCAGGGAGGACAGGAGGAGCAAGGAGGAGGTGAAATGCAAGTATTCCTGGGGCAGAGTGTGAATCATGGTCATACAGACGAGTTCATCGTCCAAAGAAGCGAGTGTGAACTGGGAGGACCGCAATTCTTGAATTTTGAGCATGGCTAGCTCGATCCTGGCTGTCAGGGAGCTCAGGGACTCGTCCTCTCGCTTCCTGATGCTGAAGAAGTCGTCATAGGCCGCAAATCGAGCTCCAGGCCTTTGTTGGACATAGAGGGCTGCGAGGGCCTTCCATGCATCGACAGGATCGTCCTGGACAGTCCTAATGTGCACTCTCTGGTCAGCTTCCAAGGCTAGCATGATTTCACCTGCAGCTTTGTCTGCTTTCATGTCCCATTTTTCTTGCTCATCGCCAGCAGTGGTGGGACGAGTCTCCTTGCCATCCACAAGCCTCCAGAGGCCCTTAGAGCGAAGGAGGGCCTTCATCTCTTCGCTCCAGGTCGAGTAGTTAGTGCCAGAGAGAGGCTTGATGCGAGGGGTCTGCTCTGAGGACATCTTCCAGGTGGTGACGATGATGGAGAGGGAAATTCGCGATGAGCTGGTAGATAGATGGTATAGATGGATAGAGGGCGTCGAGAGGAGCCCAGAGATATCAAGATTGTATGGGGTTGATAGCAGAGTTGTAGAGATATGGCCCAGATGGTCTGTGCGCAAATATGATGCGATGCTGAGCGATCCACTTGATGAAAAATTTTCTGAGAGGTATCGACGGAAAGGCCTTGATGCAGAGAGCTCGGCAAATGTTGCTTTGCAGAGATCAGAGCAGTGGATGATGAGTTATGACTCGATGAAAGTCAGGTATAGGTGCACTGATGACCCCCTTCAACTTCCCAGTGGTATAAAATGCTTTCTACTCAACAGATCGACCTGAAACTTGGTATGTCGATGGATGGGGACCTTTGACACCGACGCGGGCGGTTTTGACACCGGAGGAAGCTCTTTGGAAGGTAGGAATGGTCGATGTTGTGAATAGGAGGCAAAAAAGCGACAGGTGCTGTTGGCAGCGACCTAGAGCGATCTGGAATTTGAAAAGGGGCCGATTAGGGTTTTCTGGGCCGGGGAATTCGATGGACGAGGTTTGGAATCGATCTGAGCAGTGGTTGTCATGATATGAGGCTTAGAAGCCAGGGCTCATAACGTGTCAGAAACAAACTTGAATAAAGGGGGTCCAAAGGACTCCTAATCGACTCCTATAGCTCTAAGGAGCTTGGGGATAAACCAGACTAGAGTCCAGTGTGAGTAACCAAAGGGTATCAACACTGGACTCAACACACTAAGTGCGATGTAAGTAAACAACGGTAAAGAAACCAAAAGGATTGCACCACAAGTGCAGGAATAACCCTAGAGAACTCGGAAAAAGGGTAAGTAGTAGTAAATGAGATGAGGAATCGAATGGTAGTAAGTAAGAGACCATTTAGAAGAAAGAAAGCGGAGAAAAGTGGTGAAGGTCACCACAAGGAACACAAACTCGTGAGGAGGCATCCCAGATGCAGTTCCATTGATTATCTCAGAGCTGTGGGTGCACTGATGCACCTTGCCACCACCACTAGGCCTGATATCGCATATACTGTTGGTGTCCTAGCTTGTTTTAACTCAAACCCAGGGCTAGCTCACTGGAATGCGGTCAAGCACCTTCTTCGCTACCTCAGGGGCACTGCCACCTATTCCTTGACCTATTCCCCTGATCCCTCATCGCCAGAACTCTTTACCACATACTCTGATGCAGATCATGGCAGTTGCAAGGATTCCAGTCGCTCTACAGGTGCCTATGTGATCAAGATGGGTACTGGTGCTGTTTCTTGGAGCTCAAAGCTGCAGGGCATCGTTGCACTGTCCTCAACTGAGGCAGAGTACATCGCTGCTGTGGAGGCTGGCAAGGAAATGGTCTGGATGCGAAAACTGTTGCAGGAGATGGGATTTTCGGTGAACTCACCCTCTGTGCTGCACATTGACAACCAGTCTGCGATGCAGGTGGCCAAACACCCCAAGCATCATGGGAGGATGAAGCAGCTGGACCTGTGCTGGTTTTGGCTGCGAGATATGGTGGATAAGGGGGTGATCTCGCCACAGTTTGTGCCCACTGCAGAAATGCCTGCTGATCTTCTGACCAAGCCTCTGGCTCGAGTCAAGGTCCAGGAATTCTGCAAGATGCTAGGACTGGCACCATTAGGGGGGAGCTGAGCTGCCAGAGGTGTGCAATCAGGGGGGAGTGTTCCTTGTGGTGATCTTCACCTCTTTTCTCCGCTTTCTCTCTTCTAAATGGTCTCTTACTTACTACCATTCGATTCCCCATCTCATTTACTACTACTTACACTTTTTCCGAGCTCTCTAGGGTTATTCCTGCACTTGTGGTGCATTCCCTTTGGTTTGTTTACCATTGTTTACTTACATCGCACTTAGTGTGTTGAGTCCAGTGTTGATACCCTTGGTTACTCACACTGGACTCTAGGTACTGTGTACCCTCATACCTCACTTTAATCTATGGTTACTCACACTGGACTCTAGTCTGGTTTATGCCCAAGCTCCATAGAGCTATAGGAGTCAATTAGGAGTCCTTTGGACCCCTTCACTCAAGTTTGTTGCTGACAAACCCCGAGATACTCAATGGGGTTTAGGTCTGGAGACTGTGCAGGCCACACCATGCTCTGGAATTCTTGCTCTTCCAGCCAATTCTTGACCAGTCTGCAAGTGTGCTTGTGGTCATTGTCCTGCTGAAAGATGATGTCAGGCCATAATACTCCAGGGTTTGTTGGAGCTCATCCCTCAAAATTTGAAGGTAAAGGTCTCCATCCATCCTACCATCAATCTTGGTAGCAAAACCAACTCCCTGGCAAGTCATACAGCCCCACATCTTAAGAGAACCTCCTCCAAACTTGAGGGTTCCTTCAATGATGTCACAAATTTCTGATGCCCATGCCAAGATATTACCATGACTAATAATGGGGTATTTTTACCTTGTACCTTTTAATGTATGGTAATGGGGTCCTAAAATTTGAACATGCATTCCCATGGCCCAGTGCCATCATGATTATTACCCAATATATCATTATTATACCCTTATAGGGTTAGCCAGCCTGGTGCCAGTTGCCTGACAACAGTGCATTAGAATGTGTTGTCAGATAGTCCCTTTGGCATGTTAATGTTAAGTTAATGGCATGTTAATGACAAGTCAATGGCTTGCTAATGACAAGTTAATAGGTAGTGCAATGGTACTAATGCAGATTATATTGTATTTTCAATACCACTCCGATAGTTTCAATGATTCCCAATATGTTTATAATTCCTGTATCTACTAACTGCGATATCAGATACAGTCATAATAATACAGGGTAGTGGGTCAACTGGGGGACGTTCACCATCTCGAGGAAATGTGGGCCATGTTTCTGGAATACGATGCCTTCGAGGTTCCATGATAAAAGCTTGCCCAACGCGTTGTCTCGTCATACCAGGAACTGTCAGGAACATACTCGCCACAGTACTTGGATTTTTTGATGTGATGGCAGGATGTGGTTTTGATACTAGATGATTCAGAGAGGGTATGCATGGTGAAAATTTCAGATTATCAGCCCAGTCCTACAGACTATCAATATAGATACAGTCAGAGCAAGCAGCCCATTTAGAATAGGGCATGTCAAAACCAGCTTTTCTCAGCAAGGAGGGAGCAGGCAGGGGTAACAACTTGGTACTAGAACTGGGGCTCTAGCCAGAACAATTTAACTGACATTGGTGGCAAACAGGGGTGAAAAAAATAGTATATTGCAGTGTTTTTGGGAACCTTGAGGTTGGGGGATTTCTTTCTTGGTGCCCTGGTAATAAGACAGGGTATTTCTTCCACAAAAAATCAGTTCACTTTCCTTATGAATCATGTTTACTATTGCTTTTAGTGTCACGCATGTGTCTGTCAGAGTAACCACTAAAAGTGGCTATGTCACATCCATGACAGATGTGCATAGTTGTTAGGGGGTGCACCAAATATGGTGCTTGTTATCAATCACCAGCAGGTGGTACTCCAGTATCACATGCCTGGCAGCTCATCATATATATATGATGTTTCAGAAATTTTATATAGAACAATCTTTTGTCTCTACATATCATATCTCTGTGAATACCATATGGTACAGTTCACTAGTGTGATCTTGAGATGAAAGGTCCCCAACCCTTACATTTTTTTTGAACTGCATAATCACGTATTCATGATATGAGTCACACAGCTACTCATGCATATGCATGTGCTGTAAAGTCAGAATGACAAAGACACTGGATGGCAGAGGTGATCCCCCACCTGATGAAAATAATCATTGCATCCCAGAAGGACCCCCAAGGTCCAAAAGGATAATAAAAAGACCAAGAAGAAGGGAAAAGCCCTTCAATCTGACAACACCCAAGAGGACACAAGCACAAAAGAGCCAGGAGCTGCAGTGCCCATGCCAGGAGGGCTAAGGCTTGTCAGCAACAAACTTGAATGAAGGGGTCCAAAGGACTCCTAATCGACTCCTATAGCTCTGGGGGGCTTGGGGATAAACCAGACTAGAGTCCAGTGTGAGTAACCATAGATTAAAGTGAGGTATGAGGGTACACAGTACCTAGAGTCCAGTGTGAGTAACCAAAGGGTATCAACACTGGACTCACACACTAAGTGTGATGTAAGTAAACAATGGTACACAAACCAAAGGGAATGCACCACAAGTGCAGGAATAACCCTAGAGAGCTTGGAAAAAGTGTAAGTAGTAGTAAATGAGATGGGGAATCGAATGGTAGTAAGTAAGAGACCATTTAGAATATAGAAAGCAGAGAAAAGAGGTGAAGATCACCCCAAGGAACAAGGCTGTCAACAACATTGGGGAGTAGTACCAACCAGGGTACAAGGGACACAACAGAGAAAAAGGACAACTTGTTGAGTCCTCTAACTCCTCAACAGACAGAGAATAATATCTCATGGTTATCACCAGACCCTGCACCTTCATGAGGGAATGAGTCCCCTCCTCTAGTCATCTATACCAAAGGCAATGAGCCTTCCATGAGAGGGACAAATGAGGGAGACCCCCCAATTGACCCACATGTTGTGGTCAAAATCATGAACAAGTTCCTCCTAAACATTGAATGACAGTGGCTGGATTATGGGTATGGCCCTGAGGAGTTTCACAATCATGGGGTACATCCCAGTTGGCACCACACTGAAGCAATAACACCTCTATAGATGTATGCTGGCAAGGAGGAACAGTGATGATCACACCAGCAGAGCTGGAAGCCTGAACACTAAAATATGGGTAAAAAGGGAGGATCTCACCCCTCAGCTGCAGCAGGAAGGGCCTGCCAGGAGGGAAAACCCTCCAAATAGAAGCTCTAATGTGCCAGGAAGGGTGGACTATGACAGATGGGATTCACCCCTGACATGCCAAATTGCCTGGCATATGTACCTCTCAAGGTGCAATTCAGATATAATAAGACAGATATTTGGCACCCAAAGAGGGACCACCATCCTCCATCAAATGGCAAGAGACCATGCCATAGCAGCAGTGAATGAAACTGCAAGGGAAGGGAGATATCCTTCAGAAGGGAATGGAAGACAGGGAGAAAGTAACAGACCTCCCAGCTGCAGCCCATATGGAGGGAACCCTCCCAACAATAATGACCAAGGGGATGACCCTTGAGGATACTATGGAGGTGGACCCCCTGGTGGAAGATTCCCTGGAGGTGGCCCTACTGGGGGTGGACCTCCTGGAGGTGATGACCCTGATGATGATGAAGATGATGATGCAGTATCATCAGTGGGAATGTTCCCCAAGTTGGTGGTCACCCCATGATACAGGGCAATCAACCTAATTATTTAAGGGGATATACCCCAGGAAATACAAGATACATGGAATTTATGCAGAACAGATACATCCAGCATATCTGGGAACAAGTTGGTTTACTGACAGGCCAAGTTGGGCCAGAGGTGAAAGCTATGAGCCCACCAAAGCCTGGAAAGTATGGAGGCCAGGATGACCTGGAAAAATTCAATGACTGGCTAGGCCAGATATTGAAGTACTTCCATATGTTTGGGATTATGGGACCAGATTGCAATGAGGATCACATGCTGTACACCAGATTGTTCTTGGAGGGACTAGCCTCCCAATGGTATGACCAAGAGGTCAAATCACCAAACCAACAAGTGCATCAGTGGCCCTTCAAAGAGACCTAATATGTGGATTGTTCAAAAGATTTGTCCATGAAGCATCAGTGCAAAATGCTGCTGACAAGTACAATTGGACAAGGTATGAGCATGACAAAGGAGCTCTGGCATTTTATAATGACCTTAAATGTCATGTGCACTGAATGGAGCAACCTCCTGATGACTACTCATTCAGGAGGAAGTTTTTGTGGGGATTACCACATTCAATCATAAAAGCAATATACAAGGCTCATGGTATATCTGCTGAGCATTCCACAATCAAAGAAATGCTTGAAGAAGTATGGTGCATGGAAATGGCACAGAAAGCAATCAACCAACATATGAGGGTGAGCCATGCTGGCTCTGGAGGGAAAACCTCCCAGGGATGAAGTGGTTCACACCCACATGGAAATAAGAGCACAACAGGCTCAACCACAAAAAATAAGTTCAAGTATTTCAAAAAGGGGAATACACTTTATTGTCAAAAGACTAATTCCCCAGGAAAAAGCACTGGCCATGAAAGGCAAGGTGGACAATACCACCACAATGATAGGGGCAATAAACCCTGACAGCAAGAGCAAGGAAACTTGCAAGCAAAGGGGAACCAACCCTGAAAATTCATGCCAGTAATGACATGTTACAACTGTTCTGAGGAGGGCCATATGGCCCCAGACTGCCCTCAGCCCTGAAAGGAAAAGGGTAAGGCCATATCAAGGCCACAACTATATGCAGTTGACATCCAGGAGGATGAGGGAAATGCTGGTGTCCCCAAAGAGCAGGAACATGTCAAAACTGATGAAATCATAGTTGTCAAGAACAATGACAACGAGGAGGATAATGCAGGAAATGACCCCAATGAGGCAGAAAGCCTTGAAGATCTGGGTGTCATCCACAATTATGAAAACTATTCCAAATTAGATGATGATGATGAACCTGTCATGTACTTAGGTGCAATACATCATGAAGATGAGTCACCTGATGGCAAAGAAGTAATATCATGTTCCATGATATGTATCAAAGAGGATGAATCCTCAAAGGGAACCCTTGTAACATCTGGAGAACATAGTTCTCCCAAAACTGACAATGTCAGCAAAAATGAAGACTATGAAACAATGGTGAATGCCAATCTCAAACAATGGGAATGGTCCCATCTATATGGTGCAGTCCATGAAGGAAGGTGTGACAAATGTTGGCACCAAGTTGACCATGTAGCAGAAGGGCTACTCAGTAATGATGATTCACTCATGAGAGTGATAGAGTGCCCTGATGACTTTGCTCATCAAGAATATGACAGAGGAGTGGTCAATGGAAGACATGCTGAAGAGGATACCCCTCCAGAAAACATGTGGAGGATATGCTCTGCATTACAAATGATGGCATAACATCTTCAATGCAGATAGGAATACTGAAAGGAAATCCTTGAAAATCTAATCATAACTCACAAAGAAATTTGGCATATGCACAAAGACTGCACTGGTTTGGCCAGACTGGTAGACAACATGATAAGCGCAGTCCATCTACAAGGAGCTATAAGCTCCAGTGTCAAAATATACCCCATCATTGTGATGACAAGCACACCATGGGGGGAGGTATGGATTGGAGAAGATGGGAGGATAGAGCATCATGCTGAACCCACCAATGATGAAGAGAGCATATGAAATGCATCTCTAAGAGTCACCAACAATCCTATGGACCTTGATGCTGACCAAGATGATAGGTCTCAAAGCATAGGGGCAAACCCTACTCAGGACCAATGGGTATGGTCATACATCTATGGAGCCAGACATGAAAATCAGCAATGTCCAGAATGCCAGAGACATATGTATTGAGCATATAGCTGAAGCTGCTATCAATGGAAACATGTCATTTGAACATAGCCCTGCAATACCCAGAGCAACTTGCATTCTGAGAATTTAATCAAGGATGGGACAAATGCAACCAAGCTCAAATGGGGGGCCATGGGCTGAACATCGATAGACATCAATACACACTTTGTGCAATGGCTGACCAAATATGGTCTGACAAAACTAGTTGACTGCAATCATTGCAGGACATAAATGAATTGAGAGTAATGGTGTGAGATTCTAATGTTACTCACCAGGAATTGGAAAACAAAATAAACAGGACAGAGAACCATCTGAGATGACACAGTACAGAAAATAACTGTATCAGGGTTTTATCCTGACAATACCATGGTGGAAACACCACATGGTGACCTGATGATTGGGCAGGATGGTACTCCTGATGCCTGAGAATTATACATGGCAGTGATGGAAGTCACAAGAAAGGCCAAACCACTGGCCAAAACAATTACTTGTGCATTCAGATACACCATGACCTCACAGAGAATCAAACTGTGGGCTCTTGCCCACAAATAGCACCAGAATTGTGCATATGCATGACAATAGAGGCAGTCATCAATGGCTGCAAGGCATACACACCATGATTGATACAGGAAGTACTGGAAATTTCATGACCCCAGCTTATGTATGCCAAAGTCATGAAAATGAGGATTTTTGCTCTAGAACAGCAGCTAATGCTGCAACTAGGATGCATTGGTAGCCAATCAAAAATCACTCATGGAGGGAACATGTCTATATGCATGGGCCAGTATGAAGCACCCTTGTACTTCAACATAGCAAATATCAATTGCTATGATTGTATCCTGGGGATACCATTCCTAAGGCAGCACAAAATCATGCTGGACTTTGCTATGCAAATCATCATGATCACTAATGAACATATCCCTTTGCTGGTCAAACTGGAAGCCAGAGTAGCAGGGCCATCATGCCCTGGTACAAAGGTATCTCCTTCTGCCTGACTTGCACACCCTACAAGGTCACAATGGCCTTGGGAGGGCTTGCAGGGGCAGGGGAGACTGGAAATGAAAAGTGAGACATGTCTCACATCAATAAAACCCATAAAAGAAGTAATAATGAAAGAGGATATACCTCATTTAAAGGAACAATGGTTCCACAGATATATGCATAGGCTTGGTGGGGTAGTCCCAAAGTTGCCCCCACTATGGGAGGTTAACCACAGGATTCCCCTGATCAATGAAAATAAGCAGTATTCTTATCATTTGCTGCATTGTGCAGATGCATTAAAACAACAATTGTCAGAGAAAATCTGACTGTACACTGATGCAAAGTGGTGGGTGCTGAAAAGCATACCACAAGCAGTACCAATGTTGTGCATCCCAAAGAAAAATGGGAAACTGTGGACAGTTATAGACTGCCACAAAAGAAATGACAACACCATAATGGATGTCATGCCTTTTCCTGACCAAGACCAGATCAGAATGGACATAGCATGAGCAAAGTGACATGTCTAATGCATATGACAAGTCCATATAGAACCCAAAGATGTCTGGAAGACAGCCTTCTCAATGATATATGGGACCTTCCTAAGTCAGGTCATGCAACAGGGAGATTGCAATGCCCCTGTGATGTTTCAATGTCTAATGACAGTGATTTTTAGAGACCACATAGGATGCTTTGTATATGCCTACCTTGATGATGTATTCATCTATAGTGACATGCTGGAAGATCATGAACAACACTTGCATATCATATTTGAGACCTTAGAAAAGGCCAACTTTTATCTTGAAAAGGAGAAGTGTGACTTATATGCCAAAAGACTAGACTGTCTGGGCCACATTATCAACAAAAAAGGCATACATGCTGACAGAGACAAGAGGTCTTGTATAAGAGGATGGAGGACTCCTAAATCCTTGAATGAGGTACAACAGTTTGTTGGCCTCATAGAGTACTTGGCACAGTTTCTCTGGATATATGGGGATATACAATGCCATTGACAGGAATACAATGGAATGAACACCTGTTCCAGTGGAGGGAAATCCATGATAGATGTTTCCAGATGATAAAAGATCTGGCATGTAAGTATCCAGTATTGTGGCCTATTGACCCATGAAATGATGAGCCTATATGGCTTATTTGTGATGCATCATTCTATGGAATAGGTGCACTATATGGACAGGGACCCAAATGGGAAACCTGCTGACCAGCAGGTTTCATGTCCAAGAAACTGAGTGATGCCCAGCAGAACTATAGGACATTTGAGTGAGAAACTCTTGCAATAATTGAAGCACTACTGAAGTGGGAGGATAAACTCCTCAGCTTCAAATTTATGATCATTACTGATCATGAGCCACTGGGATACCTCAAAACCCAGAAGAAATTGTCAAGCAGATAAATATGGTGGCTGGACTATATGTCCCAGTTTGACACAAATATCATCTATGCAAAGGGAACTGAGAACCATGTAGTGGATTGCTTATCATGCTACTATGAGAGAGAAGGAGGATATAGTTCCTCTGATGAAGAAGTGGACTGGGCCAACACAGATGTATGATTAGACCCAGAGGGAGATGACCTCCCTCACAACAGATGGCAGGAAGTCAGACTATCTGCAATAAGAGAGGATGGTGCTCCTCAAAAAAGTAATCAATTAAAGGAAAAGGAAGAAAGTCAATGTCTTGAGGCTCAAGAAATGGCCTCAGCCATGGATGGGAGTACTTAGGATGCCCCTCATGCAATTGCAGAAGAGGATCCAATGATTCTCAAATCTGCAGAGGTCTTGAGAGCCTCACCAATCACATATGATGATGCACCAGACTTCCTGGACACCATACAGAAAGGGTACAAGAGCAAGCCTATGCTTGCAAAAATATTGGAGCAACCAAATCACCACCCTCAATTTGAAGAGAGGGATAGCCTCTTATACACAAAAAATCATGGAGGGGAGGAGGTGTTATGCTTCCCACATGCTAAATACAAGGGCAATGATATCATTGCAAGGGTAATTGACCAAGCACATAAAATGCTAGGGCATTTTGGAACCCAATGGACAGTGGACTACATCTGCAGGTGGTATTGGTGGCTGAAACTTGGCCAAGAAGTGGACAAATTCTATTGAACACATCCAATATGCCAAACCATGAAGACCAACAATCAATGACAGAAGGGTCTACTGCACAGTTTACCTGTGCCATGAAGACCCTGGGGGTCCATTGCAATGGATTTAGTGGGACCATCCCCACCAAGTAATGGGTATGACTACCTCTGGGTAGTACTATACCATTTGACATTGATGATACATCCAATCCCTGTAACTATGACAGTGCAAGCTTCAGAACCCACAGGAATATTCATTAAAGAAGTAGTCCATTTACATGGACTACCAGAGGCTATTGTCTCAGAGAGAGATGCAAAATTCACATTGACATTGTGGCATGAAATGCACAGAATGTTGGGGACAAAGCTTCTTATGTCCACAGCATTCCACCCACAGATGGATGGTGCATCTGAACAAGCAGTACAACATGTAGCTCAAATGCTATGGGCAATGGTCTGACCAGACCAAAAGGACTGGACATCCAAACTACTGATGATTGAGTTTGTGATCAACTCCAGTATAAGCAGCTCAACAGGGTTTGCACCCTTTGAGCTGAACTATGGGTACATGCCCACTATGATGCAATGCATCACTGAGGGAGAACCCAGAAATGGCTCACAATGCCATCATAGAAAGCAGGGTAGCACAGATGTACCATGCTAATAAAAAATGAAGGGAAGGAAATGACCTTCAGGTCAGAGACCTAGTATATCTCTTAATGAAGAATCTGAATGTCCCAAAGGGATGTGCATGAAAGCTCATGCCAAAGTACATCAGTCCAATGAAGGTGTTGTGCCATGATGGCAAGAACAATGTATATACACTTGACTTACCAGACCAATTGAGGTTGAGGTGTATTCACCTGACATTTCACATTGGGCTCCTATGCAGATATGAACAGGATGATGACATTCTCTTCCCAAGGTGTGATGCCCAAGCATTCTACAATGTTGGTATGACTGATGAAGAAGAATGGTTAGTGGATGAAATACTCACTCACCAATGGATGGATAACAGGATTGAATTCCTGGTTAAGTGGAACCTAGGAGATTCCACATGGGAGCCAGTGGCTCACTGTAAAGACCTTGAGGCCCTAGACAGGTACCTCAAACTCCAAGGTGGACAAACAGTGTGCCAATTGCCTTGAAAGCCACAAAGTATGCATAAGCATACAGTAACCACATAGTGGTTGCAACATAGTCTTAGACTACTAATGAAACAAAGACAACAAATATAGTCAAAACAAGAACAAACCATTAATAAAAAATCAAAAGTACCTTGCACAGCATTCTGCCAAGTAGTGTAATATACTTAGTATCCTGATGATCACTGTTCTGTACTTCCATTTTTCACATGTCTGTACTTTCCTTTTTTGTCACTAAAGTTTTACATCACTTCTACATGCCTCATCTCTTCTTTCCTAATGCTCACCATGTTCTAGTAGTAGTCTACAATGTCCCAATGTGATCACCATCACAGCCTGAGCCTAAACAGCTCATCCCATTCCCATTCCATGGGATCTGCTACATCTGACCATGGCAGGTCTCCTGCACATTACAATGCATACTCTGATGACAAGGCCCCCCACTTGCCATCTCCCACTGGCTGGCATAGTACACACATGGTCAGTAGTGGCCACAAATGGCTGCATTCCCCCTCATGCTCTCCATCACCAGAGCATTCTTCTCATAGGAGCAAATGCTCCCATTGTCACTGGTGGGAATGTCACCCCACCATGCCTGTCCTGCATCATCATGGCACATGTACACTATGGGCCAGCAGTAGCCCTTAATGAGGATGGCATTATGCCCTCTATGAGCCAGCTGGCTGACCTTGCAGCTGGCCTTATACAACATATGTCATATGACAACTTCCATTGTCAAATCTGATCTTATGAAAGGAAATTGGATGAGGCCTGGGAGGCCAACAACAACCTCCAAGCAGAGATCAAGGATCTTTGCAAAAAACTGGGAGAAGCTCCCCACTCCTCTGTTGCCTCCATCCCCTCTGATGAGCAGTTTGCTTGTGATTTTGAGTGTGCTTGAATTGCATCCCTTGGTGGCATGCCCCACCATGACCAACCTGGCATTGGTACCTCTTCATCCTTGCAGGACACTCCCTGCCAAACACCTTCCCTTTGAGGGGGAGGGTGCAGGTAACACCTGCTCTGTTTTCATTGCAGGTCAAACAACCTGCAGACAGTAAAGGGAAGCAAAAGCAACCCTTGCCCCCACAGGTAGAACCTGCCTGTCCTCCTATGGAGGACAAAATCACTCCTGGCAACCTCTACACTGACATCCCTATGACCATCAACAAACCAATCATCCAGGGAACTATGTTCCCTAATTTTGACAGGACTGAACTGAGTACCCATACAGAGTACTTCACCTTGGACATGGCAATGATGGCATCAGGTCAGTCCTCTTTATGAGGATCAATGACAACCTGTATGCCTATGGTGATGGGATGATCAGCAAGTTCATCAGAAATATGAACAAAGGGGTCCCCCCTTCTGTTCCAACCCACAAGTGATCAGTGGGTCAGGCAGTCTGATGGGAGAGGGACATGATGGGCCCATCATCCTCTATAACACCACAGAGGAAATCCACAAACTGTAGGCAATGGCATACAATGAGCCTGAGGATAAGGCTCCCTGCATCTGTAAGGCACAGGGTTTATTTACATACATCAACCTGTGGAAAAGGTGCAGGTTGGAGACAAATGAGGTCATGGACCTCGCACTGAAAGAATGGAGGCCACCCATCTGGGCCTCCCAAAAAGCATGTCAGAAAAGAGAGGCACTCAGAGACAAGAAGAGAGTGTCTTGAATGCAGGCAAGGGAGGGTGGACCCTACAGATCCAAAACTGTCAGTAGCTGACTGACTTTACAAGGACAGATTGTGGACACTCCTCCATCAGCAAAACAGCATTTGGCTGTGCAGCACTGTACAGCCACCACAGTGTGCCACAGTGTCACAGGTAGGTCCCCCACTGTACAGTGTCTCTCAACTTTTTAATTACTGTGTTTGAGACCACAAATATATTCTCATACAAATGTATATATCATGAACACATGGTTTCTAACATTAGGAGTGCAATAGATGTCATATTTAGAGCAATATAAGCCAAAGAAAATTGCACTGTGACACTGTAGCCAGCTGTAGTGACTGTGACACTGTCCCAAAATGACTGTTTTGCTGATGTCCCATCCCCTCTGCACCAGCTGCAGAGGAACTGAGATCTATCATGCCACTCCACACCATGTCATGGCACAGCCATCAGGGGGATCTGCCCCCAGTCAGTACCAGAGTCCCTGGAGTCATCTTGATCATGAGGAGGGGCTGTCCCTGAGCTTCTGTATGGGGTTCCATCTGCTTACACCCAGTTGATGACTGGGTAAAATTCATCCATCAATATCAGAATCAGTCTGATAATTTTGACAAGAGCTCCAAGCTCTCAAGAATGTTCCCCAGAGCCTTGGGCTTCAGCTTGCACCCTGATGATGATGAGGCAGAGGTTAATCCTCCATCATGACAGGATGTACAAGGATTCCTCCTCTACAAATGACTAGTGCCAGTCTCTCAAAGAGACCACGACTGGAATGTCTGGCTCTGCAACTTGATCAAACTCCTTGCAGTAAAGGATCAGTATAGGGCACTTCTGGAGTGGGCTGAGGTAGCTCCTGCCAATGGCACCCCTGTCCCTTGGGAAGGGGTATTCACCTGTTTGGCCACTATGGCTGATGTTTCCACATACCTGGCAGCTAATGGCATCATGTATCATGACACTGACAATGCCCTCAAGTGGTGGGCATGGAGGGCAGGCAATGAGTATGTTGCCCAAATAATTAGCAATGGAGGGGATAAGGACCCCAACACTCCAAGGCAATCATTGATCAGATGAGGGCCACCTTGAATGAGCTGCTCCCCATGGGGGAGCCTATATGTTCTTGAGGAGTTCACTGTGGGACACTACTTCTGGGAAGAGTGTGCAAGGACTGGGGAAGACTGAAGGAAATAATTCCTAGGTTTGTCCCAAAGGGTGCTGAGGGGAAAGGGATGCATGAAAAGTGAAGGGGTATGATGAGGGGAAATTCCATAGGGAAAAAACTTGGGCAAGACAGTATAGGGAGTCTATACTCCCTAAGGCTGCAAACCAACTGTAGTGGCCTTTCTTATAGTCAACTGTCATTCTCTCATGCACCCTACTATGATCATGACACATCACATGCCAGTCACTATAATGTCACACACATCACACACCCCTATTCCTGTGAGCAAAAATTGCTGCTGACTCACCAATTACCATGATAGGCTCATCCCCTAACAAACATACTCCCTCCCCTCACGTGACCACTGAACACCATGCATCGGTGATCACTACCAACCTGTCATGTGTCACCTTATCCCTCAGTGCCTATATCCACTCTACAAGTGCCAAAGCCACCACCACTCTAATAATGCTGCCCTCTGTGCCCCAGGTTAATGGACGAAAATCACCACCAGCCCCCACTGCACTTTCTTTCAACCCAAGTATGTAGTTATATCTTTACTTTTTTACTTACCTACATTTTCTGGACTCTGTTTATTTTATCTTCATCTACATCACTGCAGTGCATGTGACTGTCAAAATGTCAGCCTTTTTATTTTCTTTATTGCTCTTTGCATATGACAGATCCAAAGTACTCCAATATTACCTTAGGTACCACTGTCCTTATGCTACAAAAGTCCACTGTACTTAGAAAAATAAGAAACCACCTTTTGGCATCACTTTGTGTGTATCTGAGAGTATCTTGAGTCCCCAGAGTCATTTTCCAGAGTATTTTCAAGTCACCAGAGCATCCCCAGAGTCCCCAGAGTCAGTCTTATCATCTAATCACTGTCTTCAAGTCTTTCTCTGCCAGTAAATTGCTGCCACTTCATTAAACCAGTCCCCTATGTCTACAAGAAATTTTCCTATTGTCTACAAGAGTCTGCAATCACCACCCCTCAAGTCCCAGAGTTTGCAAGCCTTCTGTCCCCTACAGAAAAATCCCCTACTATCCACCCCAGGCAGAATTTTGAGTTCTTCATTGCCTATGTTCCTCAGTTTCAAAGAAAAATCCACCCTTCATCTTCTAGTCCCCCTTCTATCTCCTTCCAACTCAGCACCCCTTGGGATGAGCCTAGGTCATACCTACAGCTTTCCCCACTTTCCCCTTGCACTCTCACAAGAAGAGTTGCCCACAACAGTGACTTTGTTGGTGCAGGGCATGATATGCAATTTTACTGTTTCAGAGGAGGCTGGTAGACACAATGGTGATGCTGGAAAATGGAGAGAAACTCAAAAGACTCAATGCTAGGTACTCTTAGACTCTTTCAGACACACAGAAAATGACTCCAGAAAGTGGTTATTTTATCCTGATGCTTGGCTGGAAATTTATGGTGTATGGGAAGTGACTACAGGTATGGAAAATTTTTAGAAAGAGCAATGAATGGAAAAAAATGACACCTGTCAAATGTACAGTATGTACAGCCCTGTATGTCATCATTGCTAATGAGCACATTCCTTTGCTGGTTGAACCAGAAGCCAAAGTTGCAGGGCCATCATGCCCTGATATGAAGGTATCTCCTTCTGCCTGACTAGCACACCCTATGAGGCCACAAGAGCCTTGGGAGGGCTTGCAGGGGGAGGGGAAACTGGAAGTAAAAAGTGAGACACATCTCACATCGATAAAACCCATAAAGAAAGTAATAACAAAAGAGGATATACCTCATTTAAGGGAACAATGGTTCCATAAATATAAGCATAGGCTTAGTGGGGTAGTCCCAAAGTTGCCCCCATTACAGGAGGTTAACCACAGGATTCCCCTGATTGATGAAAATAAACAATATTCTTATCACTTGCCATGTTGTGCAGATGCATTAAAAGAACAATTGTCAGAGAAAATCTGACTGTACACCAATGCAAAGTGGTGGGTGCTGAAAAGTGTACCACAGGCAGCACCAATGCTGTGCATCCCAAAGAAAAATGGGAAACTGCAGACAGTTATAGACTGCTGCAAGAGAAATGACAACACCATAAAGGATGTCACACCCTTCCCTGATCAAGATCAGATAAGAATGGATGTAGCATGAGCAAAGTATCACTCAAAGATCAACCTATCTAATGGATATGAACAGGTCTGCACAGAACCTGAAGACATCTGGAAGATGGCCTTCTCAACAATATATAGGACCTTCCTAAGTCAGGTCATGCAACAGGGAGATTGCAATGCCCCTGTGATGTTTCAATGTCTGATGACAGTGATCTTTAGAGATCACATAGGATGCTTCATATACATCTACCTGGATGATGTATTTGTCTATAGCAACATGCTGGAAGACCATGAATGACACTTGCATATCATATTTGAAACCTTGGAAAAGGCTGACTTTTATCTCAAAAAAGAGAAATGTGATTTGTATGCCAAAAGGTTAGACTGCCTTGCCACATTATCGACAAAAAAGGCATACACACCAACAGAGACAAGATGTCTCATATAAGGGGATGGAGAACTCCCAAATCATTAAATGAGGTACAATGATTCATTGGCCTTGTAGAATACTTTGCACAATTTATGCTAGGTATATTGGCATATACAATACCATTGACAGGAATACAATGGAACAAACACCCATTCCAGTGGAGAGAAATCCATGATAGATGTTTCCAGATGATAAAAGATCTGGCATGCAAGTATCTGGTATTATGGCCTATCAACCCACAAAAGGATGAGCCTATATGGCTTATTTGTGATGCATCACTCTATGGAGTAGGTGCACTATACAGACAAGGACCCAAATGGAAGACCTGCTGACCAGCAGGCTTCATGCCTAAGAAACTGAGTGACTCCCAACAGAACTATAGGACATTTGAGTGAGAAACTCTTGCAATAATTGAAGCACTACTTAAGTGGGAGGATAAACTCCTTGGCTTCAAATTTATGATCATTACTGATCATGAGGTGCTGGGATACCTCAAGACTCAGAAGAAATTGTTGAGTAGACAAATATGATGGCTGGACTATATGTCCCATTTTGATGCAAATATCATCTATGCCAAAGGAACTGAGAACCATGTAGCAGATTGCTTATCATGCTACTATGAGAGAGAAGGAGGAGATAGTTCCTCCAATGAAGAAATGGACTGGGCCAACACAGATGTATGATTAGACCCAGAGGGAGATGACCTCCCTCACAACAGATGGCAGGAAGTCAGACTATCTGCAATAAGAGAGGATGGTGCTCCTCAAAAAAGTAATCAATTAAAGGAAAAGGAAGAAAGTCAATGTCTTGAGGCTCAAGAAATGGCCTCAGCCATGGATGGGAGTACTTAGGATGCCCCTCATGCAATTGCAGAAGAGGATCCAATGATTCTCAAATCTGCAGAGGTCTTGAGAGCCTCACCAATCACATATGATGATGCACCAGATTCCTGGACACCATACAGAAAGGGTACAAGAGCAAGCCTATGCTTGCAAAAATATTGGAGCAACCAAATCACCACCCTCAATTTGAAGAGAGGGATGGCCTCTTATACACAAAAAATCATGGAGGGGAGGTGTTATGCCTCCCACATGCTAAATACAAGGGCAATGATATCATTGCAAGGGTAATTGACCAAGCACATAAAACACTAGGGCATTTTGGGTCCCAATGGACAGTGGATTACATCTACAGGTGGTATTGGTGGCCAAAACTTGGCCAAGAAGTGGTCAAATTCTATTGAACATGTCCAATATGTCAAACCACAAAGACCAACAACCAATGACTGAAGGGTCTACTGCACGGTCTGCCCATGCCACAAAGACCCTGGGGCCATTGCAATGGATTTCATGGGACCTTTCCCACCAAGTAATGGGTATGACTACCTCTGGGCAGTACTATGCCAACTGACATCAATGATACATCTCATCCCTGTAACTATGATGGTGTGAGCCTCAGAGCTCACAGGAATGTTCATTAAAGAAGTAATTTTTTACATGGACTACCAGAGACTATTGTCTCAGACAGAGATGCAAAATTCACATTGATGTTCTGGCATGAAATGCACAGAATGTTGGGGACAAAGCTCCTTATGTCCACAGCATTCCACCCACAGACAGATGGCATGTCTGAACAAGCAATATGAAATGTAGCTCAGATGCTATGAGTGATGGTCTGACCAGATCAAAAGGACTGGATGTCCAAACTACCAATGATCAAGTTCACAATCAACTCCAGTATAAGCAGCTCAACAACAGGGTTTGCACCCTTTGAGCTGAACTATGGGTACATGGCTGCTATGATGCAATGCATCACTGAGGGAGAACCCTTGATGGCACCTGGAGTGAAAATGTTTGTGAGACAGGTGTTGGAGAATCTAGAAATGGCTCACAACACCATCATAGAAAGCAGGGTAGCACAGATGTACCATGCTAATAAAAAATGAAGGGAAGGAATTGGCCTTCAGGTCAGAGACCTAGTATATCTCTTAACAAAGAATCTGAATGTCCCAAAGGGATGTGCATGAAAGCTCATGCCAAAATACATCAGTCCAATGAAGGTGTTGCACCATGACAGCAAGAGTGATGCATATACACTCAACTTACCAGACCAATTGAAGTCAAGGCATATTCACCCAACATTTCACATTGGGCTTCTATGCAGATACAAACAGAACAATGACATTCTGTTCCCAAGGCATGATGCCCAAGCATTCTATGATGTTGGTATGACCAATGAAGAAGAATGGTTAGTGAATGAAATACTCACTCACCATTGGACAGATAACAGGATAGAGTTCCTGGTTAAGTGGAACCTGGGAGACTCCACATGGGAGCCAGTGGCCCACTGTAAAGACCTTGAGGCCCTAGACAGGTATCTCAAACTTCAAGGCATACGTTTGGAACAGTATGCCAATTGCCTTGAAAGGCACAAGGTACACATAAGCATACAGTGACCCCCTGAGCCTAAACAGCTCAGCTCATTCCCATTCTCATTCCCATTCCTGTTCCATGGGATCTGCAATGTCTGACTGGCAGATCCCCTATGTGGTATGTCATGTATTCTGATGACAAGGCCCCCCACTTGTTGTCTCCCCCTGGCCAGCATTGTGCATGCACAGTCAGCAGTGGCCACAAATGGCCACATTCTCCCCATCACCAGAGCATTCTTCTTGTAGGAGCATATGCTCCCATTGTCACTGGTGGGAATGCCACCCCACCATGCCTTTCCTGTGCCATCGTGGTGCATGTTTGGAGTGCAACTCCTATGCATGACATTACAGACTAGCAATAGCCCTTAATGAGGATGGCCTCATGTCCTCTATGAGCCAGCTGGCTGACCTTGCAGCCAGTCTTATGCAATGTATGTCATATGATGACTTCCATCATCAAGTTTGATCCTGCAAAAGGAAACTGGACAAGGCCTGGGAGGCCAACAAAGACCTCCACAAGAAACTAGGAGACATAGCTCCCTGATCATCCATCCCCTCCATCCCTCCCCAACCCCCTGTCACTTCTGATGAGCAGTTCACTCATGACTTCAAGCATGCTCGCATTGCCTCCCTCAGTGGCTTACCCCACCATGACCAACCTGGCATTGGTACTTCCTTATCCATGCAGGATGCTCCCCCACCAAATACCTTCTCTTTGAGGGGGAGGGCACAGGTAATACCTGCTGTATCTTCATTGCAGGTTGAACAGCCTGCAGACCATAAAGGGAAGCAAAAGCAACCCTTACCCCCACAGGTAGAACCTACCTGTCCTCCTATGGAGGACAAAATCACTCCCAGCAACCTCTATGCCAACATCCCTATGACCATCAATGAGTTGATCATCCAGGGAACTATGTTCCCTAACTTTGACAGGACTGAGTACCTGTACAGAGTACTTCACCTTGTACAAGGCAATGACAGCATCAGGTCAGTCCTCTTTATGAGGATCAATGACAACCTGTACACCTACAGTGATGAGATGTTCAGCAAGGTCATTGGAAATATGAACAAAGGGGTCCCCCCTCCCATTCCAACCCACAAGTGATCAGTGGGTCAGGCAGTCTGATGGGAGAGAGACATGATGGGCCCCATCATCCTCTATAACACTGCAGAGGAAATCTGAAAACTGTACACAACAGCATACAATGAGCCTGAGGATAAGGCTCCCTGCATCCATAAGGCACAGGGTTTAATTACATACATCAACCTGTGGAAAAGGTGCAGGTTGGAGATGAATGAGGTCATGGACCTTGCACTGAAAGAATGGAGGCCACCTGTCTGGGCCTCCCAAAAGGTGCATCAGAAAAGAGGTGCTCAGAGACAGGGAGAGAGTGTCTTGAACACAGGCAAGGGAGGGTGGACCCTCCAGATCTGAAACTGTCAGTAACCAACCAACTTTACAAGGATGGATTGCAGATGCTCCTCCTGTCCCCTCTGCACTGGCTGCAGAGGAACCAAGACCCACTGTGCTGCTCACACATCACATTGTGGCACAGCTGTCAGGGGGATCTCCCCCCAGTCAGTACCAGAGACCCCTGGAGTCATCTCGATCACAAGGAGGGGCTCACCCCTCTGGAAAAAAGGCAAGAGGGGCTGTCCCTGAGCTTCCATATGGGGCTCCATCCACCTTTGCCTCAGTCAATGACTGGGTAAAGTTCATCCATCAATATCAGAATCAGTCTGATAATTTTGACAAGAGCTCCAAGCTCTCAAGAATGTTCCCTGGAGCCTTAGGCTTCAGCTTGCACCCTGATGATGATGAGGTGGAGGTTAATCCTCCATCACAACAGGATGTATGAGGATTCCTCCTCTGCAAATGACTAGTGCTGGTCTCTCAAAGAGACCATGACCAGAATGTCTGGCTCTGCAAGTTGATCAAACTCCTCACAGTAAAGGGTCAGTATAGGGTCCTTCTGGAGTGGGCTGAGGTAGCCCCTGTGGATGTACCCCTGTCCCATGGGAAGGGGAATTCACCCATTTGGCCACTGTGGCCAATGTTGCCACATACCTGGCAGCTAATGGCATCACATATCACAATGCTGATGATGCCCTCAAGTGGGCATGGAGGGTGGGCAATGAGTATGTTGCCCAAGTAATTAGCAATGGAGGGGATAAGGACCCCAACACCAAGGCAATCATTGACAAGATGAGGGCCACCTTGAATGAGCCACTCCCTGTGGGGGAGCACCACTCACTGGAGTGGATTGATCTCCAGGCTCATGTGTTGGGGGTCACCCCTGAAAGTATTGCACCCTATGAGGCACATCCCATCAAAGAGAGGGACTTATGTGTTCTTGAGGAGTTTGCCAAGTTGGCAGCCCTCTATGACCTTTCCCACCATGCTAGAGGGGAAGGTAGTAATGCAGGAGGGGTCATACCAATCCCTGCTAATACCCTTGAGGAGGGGGAAATGGAGGATGATTTGAGACCAATGTAGTCTCAAGGGTATTCCCCTCTCAGAGGTCCAACCCTCCAATATGAAAAATAGTCACATTGCACAAAGGTTCAACCCCCTTGCACATAGACCTAAATCCATGTTTCAAGGCATAACCCTCTCCAGTGGTTCATGAGGTTCAACATCTCACTTGTATATACTTGTCTGTTTTCTTTCTTTCTTTCTCTTTCTTTTTTTGTTTCCAAGCCATTACAGGCTCTACAGGGGGAGGGTGTTAGGGTGCACCAAATATGGTGCTTGTTATTAATCACAGGCATGTGGTACTCCAGTATCACATACCTGGTAACTCATTGTATATATGATGTTTTGGAAATTTTACATAGGACAATCTCTTGTCTTTACATATCATACTATCAGGAAAAACTGACAGTGCAATATTTGTTATAGACTGGAATAGTGCATCACTATTTGATATATAGTGAACTATAGCACTACTTTAACTATAGATCATGATGTCATAACAAAGGTTGTAGGGCTGGGTCACAGGATCATGGGAATATGCTTATATCATTGATATGCTCAAAAATGGGTGAGAAAATGGCAAAATACAGAAATAAATTGATGTCTCAAAAAAATAAATTTCAAAGATGTCATAATGAAAGTTGTAGTACCTGACAAGAGGTCCATGGAGGTATGCTTACTTCATCTATCTGTGCAAAAATGGTAGAGATATAAACAAAATACAATTAGTGTTGTGTAGTCTCCATTTTTATTACCAAAAGTGTAGTGTGTGCTTTTTTGATTTGTTTGGTTGTGTTTGATTAGATAAGTGTAGTGTAGTGTCCTGACAGCACAATATTTGTCATATACTGAAATAGTGTGCAATTATTGCATATGTGGTGAACTATAGCAACATTATAACTATATGTTGCCAGTTGCTCTAAATGTTTTCCCATGTGCAATGAATAGTTACAGAACATAAGATTTCTTTTATTCCATTGCTTTTACTAGGAAATTGTATTGTAATGTTGGCATTTTTTAATACCAATTAAGGTAGTGTTATGCAGTCTACACTTTTATTACCAAAAAAGTGTAGTGTATTAAGTGTAGTGTTGTGTAGATTAGTATATGGTGACTAGGAAATGTGTGGGAAATGATTGGTAATCTAAGACTCGCACTTAGACTTGAAGTGTTGCAGTGGCCACTGGTCATGTGACTGTGCAAAGTTGAAATTTTCATCCATGCATGCACACACACTCAACTGCATCTCCTTTGCCCCACCTCCCACCTCTCCCCACTGATGTCCCTCCACTGGATGAGGCTCTGTTCCAACAGCAAGGTAAGATGCCTGATGAATCATCCTTCTCCCACTGACACTCCCCCACCTAGAGCCAGCACCAGCCCACCCAGAACAGCAACATCTGCAATGACTGGTGGGTAAGCCCCCCCTCCCTGGCCCTCCCTCCCTCATCCCTCCTCCATCTAGCTCCTCTAGGACCAACCACCACCACCCCAACCCTCCTTCAAGGTAATTCCCCCCCTCCCCTTCTCCAGTCCAGATGCTGATGCCCATTCCCCCTCCCCCCCCTCTTACCATCCATCTCATATTTTGATCTATTACCAATTAGAATTATGTGTATGTATTGTAGATATTGTGCTAAATGAATTTGTTGTTTCCTTCATAAAAAGTGTGAACTAAAAGAAGCAAAAAAAGCAAAAATGGCAAAGTATGGCAAGCTTGGGTTGACAACATTGTGGCTTTATTTTGCTATTTATCATCTTTTGTTTGCTATATGTGTCTATATGTGTCTATACATCACTATATTTAAGGGGGGATGGTTGGGGTGCCATAGATCCCATAGTTGTCCCTATGGCATCTTTAGTGATAAATAGTGGAATATAGCAATATATAGTGATAAAGAGTGAAAAATAGCATGGTACAGTTCATTTAAAGGGACATAATTAAAATAACTTCAGGTTAGGCCTAGGTACAGGCTATCATAAAAGTGACAAACCCACACACCCACCACTAGCACATCTGCAGGGTGTACAGCCATCTTCATAACCATCTATCAAACTATGGACATATAGTCAAATTAAAATTTATCTCAATAATATTAATATGACAGACACAACCCACACATGCTTCACATCAATAAGCATTGGATGAAATTGTAGTTGTCAGAATATTTTAAATCAAACTGGTACTGGTACTGGTATGTCTAAGTGGTAGACACATATGACCTGAAACCCGCACATGCTCCATGTGTGCATGTGCGGGTTTCCTTGGTTTCCCACCAAGTCATATGTTGTACATCATACAATATATTGTACATCATCTCAAATATGACTATTGATAAATACAAAAACCACTGGGATGCGTGTGTAGGATATCCACTGATGTAACTAATCACCATTGATATAAATGTTGATGAAATAACTGGGCTTTATTCAATGTGTTTTGATTATTGTTGGTACTATGACAACTGGTACTGATGGTCTACATGTTTTAATTATTTAATGTAAATACAACTGTATGGTGTTGTGCATGTGGTGGGTGGCTGCAAAATCACCCACCCACCACCCACCACATGTGCATTTGCATGACCTCACACACAGCTAACATATGAAATATGATTGATGTCAATGGGGTTTTGGATAGTGGACCAATGAAGTTATGTATTTTGAGCAAGGTCATGAGAAGGGGTGGCTTAGTATAAACATTGTTGAACTCCTAATACTCTTTCCATCAGTAAACTTACCATTGTCCTGACAGAGATACACAAACCTGTACAGACACTACAGCAAGGTACCTAGTAATACAGATCTGTACAGAGACATAGGGGGACAAGATCTCAACAATTGGTATCTAATTGTAGGCTAAATTTTTCATGAGGCATTCAGCATATGGGTGTCAGCTTCCAGGCCAATTTTCATGATGATAGATGTAAATGTGGCTGTGTGGTGTGTACAGACATTTTGGAAGGAAAAGGGTTAGTTTGCTGATGTAACCATAACCTGAGGTCACCATGGTATGAGGTAAAATTATGTTCCAGTTATGGTTTCAATATTTATCCTGTCAAGTTTTATACCACCAAATGCCCATCCTGAATGAAGCCATATCCTTCTGGACACTTTGTGCACTGCATGTGATAGAGATGTAGTTATCTATGGGCTATGCCATTAGGGTTAGGGTTAAGCATAGGCTCTTGAAGTTAGTGGGTTTTAAACTTAGGTTAAATGGATCATGCATGACCACTGAAGGGGCCCCCCAATGGGGGGGAAAAGTGGTCCATGCATGATCCATTTAACCTAAGTTTAAAACCCACTAACTTGACAACAATTATTCACATGTGAATATTCCAACCCCTGTACAGACTCTGTACACCAAGGGTTAAAGACACTGTCTCAGCTCACTTTGCCAGGTCACAAGGATTGTATAATTTGGGTAGATTTAAACTGTGGTTGAGTGCAGTGAGACCAAATTGCATAATATCACCATCCTCATCCCCCCACTTCTTTTTTTCCTTGTACCTCAGACTTCATCCTGGTGGGTTAACCCCCAACACCATGTCTGTGGCTTTTGGATATGAACAAATGATACAATACCCAGTGTACACAACACATGGCAATCCTTGTGTAGATATTGTGGCTATGATGGAGGATAATATCAACTGATACATACCTGACTTGGTGATTACTGTATAATTGCGAACCTCACAGATGCACAGTGTACTTGTCTTAAAGCTATTGATGGTCTGATTTTGATTGTGGATCCTGGTTATTGTACCAATACAAGGTACCAACACATCCATATGAACATCTGGATTTGAAAATTGATCAAAATCATGTGATCGGAACAACCCACACTCCTGCTATGTGCACATCTGTGGGATTTCCACTGGCACAAATACTTCTCATGTATAAATGTTGGACAGGATGAGTGGGTATTTCCCCACACTTCATAGATCCTTATTTGTTGAAACTGGGCACATGGTATTTGACTATAGTTCCTCATGATGAGTTGTGATTTGTGATGAATGTAAATGGATATGGAAATTGGTTATGGAGCCTTCAGTGGTCCACATGCAATTAGTGTTGTGCTGTGCTCAGGCTACTCATATGAGAACCACACACAAAACCAAGAAATATGAACCTGATTAACTGTGCATGAACAGTGTTCATGCATGCCTTTGTATTTGAGGAGTCCTGGGCATACAAATTGAGTGGCTCTAAAAATTCTACAGACTACTCTAATGCTAAAAACATATCCAAATCAATGTATGAATTAACATAAAAAGATGTTGCTTGCTCCAGAACATTAGCCAAAGTCCACTCCCTGCTGATCTCCTTTCCACACCATGCTTGCAGGTGGCATGGTCAAACAATACAGTCAATGCTGATCACAGAAACATTGTGGTGATGGTTTCATGTGGAACAGGAGACAATGTACAGACTGGACATGGGATCCTGACACTGATGTGTGGTGACCCATTCAACATACACAAGCAGATGAGGGTAGGTGCCGAGATGCTCTGGTAGCTTGAAAATGATGTGAACTTGGGCTGGCTGCATATCTTGAGATAGAATAGTTAGTGCAGTCATGGTGCCACAGCAGTGAGGTTAGAATATATGCACTGTTCAGTATGATAGTATCTGTGTGTGTATTGTCCTCCTCCAGTATGAACATGGTATCAAATCTAGCAGGTGTTTCATTCTTATGACCACGAGCGACGATGTTGGGCGATGCATGGATCTTTTGGAAGCCTTGTCCATGGCCTGTGAAGATGCTAGACCCTGTCTCAACATACATATGGTGGTATATGTCAAACCTGTTGAACCTGATAGGCTGTACCACCTGGGGTCCTGGTGTTATCTCAAGCAAGAGGCAAGGAAGTGCTCAAGTGCAGGGATGAATTTGAATGCTCCATAGTCACATTCTATACTATCAACAGAGTGTTGACAACAAGGTGGAGTCTTGGCCACTTTGTAGTGGGGTTTCACTGGCATGGAGCATTTATGGAAAGGTTAGTTTCTGAGGCTGAGAACACACATATGTAGCATCTCAAAGTCACCATCATCCTCAAGAGGGGCCACACAAGACTTCCTCCAGGCCAAGTAGGCACTCTTATAGTGCATGGCCTCTTGGTGATGAAGCCACAAGGCCATCTGCTCTACATAATCACATTTGTTGCTCACCCAGTAGCCATCCTTAGCATAGTCAGATGTGTAGTTGTTTAGAGTGAATCTTCAGCACATTGAAGTCTTTGTGCACTTCTAGCTCAATAAGAACGTGTTTGTGATTGTGAAAGGTGTTCAGTCTCTCTTCCATCGCTGTAAGGGTGGTGTCCATGTGCTGTTGCTGCACATAATAAATAAAGTCAAGAAGCAAGTGAGCAACCACAAGAACTGCACCCACCAGTAAACTGACAAATACCCTTTGCATCTCTTTGTGTTCTGTGCCAGTCCACTGGGACACCAAGGATATACCTTTCTTGAAGTGGCACAGGCCAGGGTATTGAGTCATAGCTTGGAAGTGAGCATCAACCTCCTTCTTGCCAACAATTGATATGCACCATTGAACAAGGTGGTCGTGGAAGATGCCCTTGTGGAGCTGATGGAGAATATCAGGTGTGAGGCATGTGAAAATGTTGGTGAAGGGAAGCTCCTTCCAAAAATGGATCAAAGACTGCACACAAACCTTCCATATTGAACTTCCTTGATCGCTTATGAGCAGATTCCCATGGCTTATGCCACTCGACATACATTTAGCTCATTAGCGCCCATCATGTATGTCATTCAGAAGCATGCTAAGAATGATACTACAAAAACAGCCAGCTGGTAGAAAGCATACAAATAAAAATGGAGATACCTTGCAACTTGAATTGTTTGCTAGGGCTGCTGCTGCAAGAGAGCTGACCACTCCAAATAGAGGATGCAAAGCTCAAGGAGAATGTGAAAGAAAGGAGACTGTCAAAACTGCGACTTCAGTGATAGCAAGCTATGTAGTCACTATGTGGTTGACTCCACATCCTGCTCCACTTGGGCTTGCTTGGCTGCTCTCAGTGTGGAGAAGTTGAACTTCATCTTTCGCTGAGGATTGCCTACAGCAGGAGAGGGGGAAGCTGCTGAAATAGCTGCAGAGGCATTGATATTGTGTTGAAATTGATGTAACAACTAGGACTTACATGTGGAGCTGGAAACCATGGGACGTCCAAGGTAGACAATAGACTTGATTTCAACATAAAACCAATCCATTGTGGCTGATTGGCTGCTGTGAGGCTTCTGGTCTGTGACAAAGCCAGTGATGGATACATAGTGATAGTGAGCAGGTAGGATCTTTTTTCCACTTCAAGTCCACCTTGGGGTATCTGGAATCTTGCAATCAACAGGCATGATGGAGCAGAACTGGGCATGTGAATTGCTTGCATTTTGTGAGGGACTGGAGTCAACAGTGGAGGGCATGACAGGTTCATGTGTGGTGTGATTGCCATTGCTCTTCAGGGTGGAAACATAATGGTGTGCATTGATGGTGAACATGCTAGTAAGGTCATCAACACTTGCTACTGTTCCACAGATATTGATGTATGGATGATAGGCAAGATTGAAGTCATCAGGTAAGGGAATGAGCTGGAGTTGCAATTTAAAAAAAGTGAGGCCATAATAGGCCAGTGAAGGAGCTATATTTTACTTACAATCATGACATCACCAACTAAGTCATAGTCATTTTCCAGTATGCCAGTAGCTGGTTGCAGAGCGATGTGTGCACCTGGCTCCATCTTGGCAACCTGTGAGACCATAGCAAACTCAGTTTCATTATGCTATGATCCAGTCATGAAATGTGCACATACTCGAGCTATAATAAGGAACAATCCAATAAACTCAAAGCTCCTTATTGAAATAGTGAAGAGCTGCAAGGAGGGGTGGCTTGTCATCTCCAAGGTATATCTGGGCATTGAAAATGAGGGCATTGCCATCTGCATGTCACCCATTTTCAAATGCTGCTAAAGCAGTGATCGTGGCACTTGAGTTGGACATGTGAGCTGCTTAACAGAAGGCAGAAAGGTACTCAGAGAAGAGAATTGGAGCTCAAATGAAGCAAATTTTGGATGCACCATCTGCTGGGTATTTATACTGTTGCTACTTCGCCCTGACCTTGGTTTGGAGAAGAGGACAGAAAGTTCATGAAATGCACAGAACAATGTCCAATTGTATTGGCACCTGGGTGGGTCACAGTAATGCCATGCCAAAATCCAACACATTCTCTGTTTCTAGAACATCACACATAAAGTGCTACCTAATGGTACAAAGGGAGCAACATAGCTTCATAAGAGACCTCCGTAGAGGTTGCACAATAATATGCATGAGAGTCTGAATGGGCTGAGAAGTTAACTTGAGCCTCTGTTCTGACTCATTTCAGCTGATTGTGTATGAGGTCAGAAAGATGAATGCACCAGATGAGGACCTCAGGATATACAACATTGCAAGTTTTTGTTTCACCAGGAGGAAGCAAAATGGAGACTTGATGGTGGGAAGTAGTGCATGAAAGAGCTACATATAACTACCCATGGCTGAAGACAGGCACATGGAGATCCAAACTGACATACTTAACTGACTGCCCTTGTGCTTTATTTATGGTCATTGAGAATGCCAGCCAGACAGGGAATTGATGCTGCTTAAGTGTAAAAGTGAAGTTGGCAGTTCCTGCAGATGGCATAAGTGAGATCCTTGGAATGAAGGCTGTCTTTCCATCATAATCACCTCCCAGAATCTCCACTTCAAGAACCCTACCCAACATCTGCTTCAATACCATTCATGTTCCATTACAGAGACCTTCATGGGGTCCAAGATTTTGCAAAAGGATGAGTGGGCAGCTGATCTTTAGGTAAAGCTCCCCAGGAGGTAGACCAGAAGCATGGAGAGAGCACAAGAACTCAACCAGGTAGCCACCAAGCAAGTCATCAATGTCTTGACCTTGCCCTTCATCCTGAACCACCTCATCAACACTGTGGTACAATACTTCCTCTCCTGGCATGTGGCTGAGAATGTCAGCATTGATTTCATTGACATCATGGTTGCATGCAGCAAGGATGATGCAGTTGGCAAAGAACTTGGGTGGTGGCAGATTTGTATCACTGTTGATGCCAGAATAAACAGCACCAATCAGAGATGTGATGTCCTGCATAAGAATGTTAGGTGGGATTTCCACCATCGCATCTTCATCAGAGTTGCAGCCATGTCCAACCTCCAACAGCCATGCTGCAAAATCTGAACTATCAGCATCTTCTTGGAGGTGCATGTTTCTTGTTAGTCAAAGGATTTGGACATTTTTCCATATACATATAGGATCTGCAGATGGTTGCTGCAACAATGTCCTCATGGCTACCCTGCCTGACAATGGGAAGTATCTGATTCCAGTCACTGCCACACATGATGACCAAGCCTCCAAATGGTGTATGGTCATTCCAGATGTCTTGCAGGGTTCATTCTACTGACTCTACTGCCCTGTAATCTTGCATGGTAATTTCATCCCAGATGAGGAGCCATGTGTGACGAAGTAGACCTGCAAGTAAGCTGTCTTTTGGGGTGTTGCAAAAGGATTCCTCAGTGAGGTTGTCAATTGGGATCTTGAACATTGAGTGTTCTGAAGGATGTTCATGGAGGTGATACTTTATGAACCTAAGAGTGTGAACTCAGTCTTCGAGTCAGGATGAAGTCTATGTTCTATTAACCAACCTAAGAGTGTGAACTACCCAAAGGATAAGTGAAAATAGGCTATAGTATAGTAGGAACTACATTACCTCAGTCTTCGAGTCAGGATGAAGTCTGAGGCATAAGGAAAAAAGAAGTGGTGGACGAGTATGGCAATATTACATAAGTGGGTCTCGCTGCACTCAACAGCAATTAACTCCAACAGAGTGTGCTGTGTGGCCACCCCACAGTAGCAATGCAGCAATGCCTGATGAAGCCACACAGAGGACAATCCACCCTCGTGCTCTGATGGCATGACATACAGTTTGATAGACAAATGTCTTGCCTGTCCCTCCTGGTCCATTGAGGAAAAAAGTTGTCCCTCTCTCATGCTCAACAGCATCAATGATTTGAGAAAATGCATCATTCTGCTCTGCATTGAGATGGGCAACATTTGATAGTGCTTCTTGATGCTCTGAATGCTGGTTATATGATGAATGCTCAGCAATGAATGGATTCTCCATCTGGTGATCCCAATTCTGTTGAGGCTGAGGCATGGGAAAGTCTGAGAGTGACTTCCCAAACTGTCAAAGCAGAGCATTCAGAAGGTGCAAGCCATAGTCATACACCTCATCATTGCTTGGTTCATTGACATGTAGAACAGTTGTGAGGTGATGGTGTAAATCATCACAGATGTGTTGTTGAAAGTCATTCCAGAGTGCTGCAGGATTTACAGGTGCACAGACAAGAAAAGGGTCACACAGAGCTGATGGAGGTGTGACCCAGTTTGCATCCCAGAGGCTTCTTCTAAACACTGTTGCTATTCTCCATCATCCTCCATCAACCCTCAGGCAAGGCATGCTTCACAGAATGTTGGATAGATGACACCGTTGAAAGTTCGCAGGCTAGTAAATGATGTTGCTCCCTGGACAACAGTCAAAATTGTTCACAAGTAGAACTTCTCCCCCACAGTGGGACCCACATAATACATTCTGCCCAGTGCATATCCTCTTTGACATACCCAAGACAAAGTCTCAGGCTTCCAGGTGAAGTATTGTGGGAATTCTAACCCACTTTCAGTAATCCCATTCATGACAGGTTAGGGTTCCAGATGGCCCTATTGGATTAGCTGCTCAATTTCACACAAACATGCACATTGCAAAGTTGTGCAGTTTGGGGTGTGAATGTGGAAACATATTGCAATGGTAAATGTCCCAGATGGCCTTTTGGATTAGCTGCTCAATTTCATGCAAACATGCACCTTGCAAAGTTGTGCAGTTCAGGGTGTGAATGTGGAAACATATTGTGATGGTAAATGTCCCAGATGTCCTTTTGGATTAGCTGCTTGATTTCACACAAACATGCACCTTGCAAAGTTGTGCAGTTCAGGGTGGGAATACATGAATACATACTGTGCATGATGGTAAAACTCATGATCATAGACTGGTCTGAACAGTGTACTCTGACAAAGCACTAAGTTGACAGTGGTGGGCAGACAGAATGAATGGTGATAGGAGTGAGAGGAATCACAATAAGCAAAACAGATCAAGAAGAGTGCAGTATGTGACCTACTTATTGACTATCAGTGATCTCAAGCCCTTGCCCATGGGGAGCAGCTCTCACTTGCACTATCACAATTGCTAAACTTATAGATTGGAGGGTTGTCCCCTGAGGCAGTGTCTCCTGCTGCTGGACATTCTTCACCCATATTCAGACATCAGCAAACTAACTATCAGCTGGCCAGAACTGGCCAGGCTCCCCAGGATTCCAGAAAGGTCCCCCCCTGGCCAGGACTGGCCAGACAGAGCTCCAGAGTTCCCAGAATCCCAACCCACCCCCTCTGTCTAGGCTGGGCAGGCTGGCCAGCACTGGCCAGGTGTCCCAGAGTCCCAGACTATCCCAGAAATCTACTAAGTAGCACTACACTTTTCCTAATCATCAGAAAAACAGACCATTAGCATGTAGTCAGCTAATCATTGAATTACATTATTATAAATTCCTTTAATTACAATGGTACAGGGACTACATATCTATGCTAAGTAGGCACAGCCTCACAGGGAACCTACCCCCCTCCCTCTGGTGGATCATCAGCCTGAGGGAGGGACAACAACAACAAGAGGAGATGAGGGACCCTACCCCCTCCCTCTGCCACCCCCCCCTCTGGTGGATCATCAGAGGGAGGGACAATGACAACAACAATGACAAGAGGAGATGAGGGAACCCACCCCCCTCCCTCTGCCACCCCCCCCTCTGGTGGATCATCAGAGGGAGGGAAGATGACAATGACAAGAGGAGATGGTGGTGGTAATGGAAAGAGTTGTGGTGCCACAGTGACTGGGTTTATATACTTCTGTTTGCTTACCTCAGCAAGTTTCGAAGCCAGCTGTGGCACACCCCCACAAATTTCAATCAGAGTTTGAATTTGCCACAGCACATTGGTGCAGACTCAGATGTTGAAAAATCTACTATATGGAGTAATTGTACAGCCACTATGTCATGGCGAAAGTTGTAGCCTATGATCATAGGACCATGGGGATATGCTTACCTTAGCAATATCTCCTTTTTTGGGCAAGATATTTGCAAAGTTCTGCCAGAGACCCAGCACATCAAAAGCTAAAAGTGGCTGTACAGTTATGATGTCATAATGGAAGTTGTAGTATGTGATGTCATGATCATGTCAGTATGATTATATTGTCAATATGCCCATTTTTGGATGAGAAATGGCACATCATAGCTGTTCAGCCACTTTCTGTTTTGATGTAATGCATCTGAAGGTGAACTTTGCCAATATCTCACCCAAAAAAGGAGATATTGCTAAGGTAAGCATATTTCCACAGTCCCATGATCAAATGCCACAACTTTTGTTATGACACTGTGGCTGTACAACTGCTATATATGGCACATTTGTATGTAACATTTATTACAGTCTGGAAACTCTGGAACTCTGGGGTAATCTGGACCAACTATCTGGGAATGTCTGGGACTGCTGGAAAGCTGGGGTAGGAATGGCTGGTTTGCTGATGGAGTGACATCATATCAAGTTATCAAGGTGGTATGTATATCTACTATGAACCAATAAATCATAGGTGGGGGTGCTTGTTAGATCATGCATGTGTGTGAGTAGTTGCATCAGCAGTGGTGCTGATGCTGTCATCTTCAGTGTATATGTTGATTGTATGCTTGCCAGAGCCAAAGGTTGATGAACTTGATCCCCCAGCTTGTGCCATTGGCCTTGCCTTGACATACACACTCCCATTATCTCCTAATGTCACTGCAGTGGTTGTACCTGCCAGATATTGTATGGCATCAAATGCACCATACTCTGGACTGGAATGCAGATACTCCACCCACTGCATCATGTTTACCCACCAGTGTGGAATCCAACAATGCAATAACATCTTTTCCCCATTTTCCAGCATGAAACACACCATTGTTTCTGGGAGAAGCAAGCCCAAAGTGACAGAGTGTCAACAGGGTGATTCCTTTCACAGCTGAACAATCAATTTTACATTAGCATCAGATGCCAGCAAGTGTCCAGTTACTCACTGTTCATCTCCAGCCATTTCCTCAGACATTGCCCATCATTAATCCTCTGGCCTACTGGGGATGATGTCTCATAGAATCCCAGGATGTAAGCTGTAAACATGAAAATCAGGGGGAGGGGTCTGTGGAACCCTTTCTATTCTTTTCAATCCAAGGCAACCATTGAATGTATTGCATCTGTGACTCCTCTGAATGACCAGTAAAGTTTGAGTGATCACTGGCAGAGTGGATTGTGGGAACAAGCCCAGAAAGTGCAGTGCTAGCAAACAGTGCCAGGAAATGGATAGGCTTCCCCCTGTCAAAGTTTCTAAGAACCCATTGATACATGTCAGAAATGTAATCAGGGCAGCTGCTGGGAATGTTGACATTGGCCATGGTACATTCTGAGGGAAGAATCACCTTGTGAAGGACCATATGGAATTTGACCAACTTGACCTGTAGTGCTGACCACCCACCACTGGGATCCCCAACTATGAGGTGTTGGGAGGACCTCTGGACCAAAGCCCTTGAAGTCTCTTCATGTGTCTGATAACCAATGGTTTCTGCAACAGGTGGATGTTATGCCAAGACTGAAGTCAAGGACATAGGTTGAACCCAAGTAGTCATTCAGTGACAAATGGTCACTACCACTAAGACTAGTGGATTTGTCAAAGGTGTAATCAAGCCTTGGTTCATAGTTCTGAAGAGGTCCCTTAGACAAGGGGCTCAAGGATGAAGTTCTGAAGAGAAGCTAGTAGATTGGGTAGCTCTAGTCTGGGGAAACCAGGACTAGAGCACAAGGTATTTATACTATACAAAAGAGGCCTCAAGGCGACCTCATGTACCGAGACAGAAATGCTACTGGCTAAAAGAACACATGTGTTGAACATGTGTTTATGAAAGGGAATAATGCCATTGGTCTAGCCAAGGCAGCAGTCCAGAAGGTGGTGGAACACCACAGAACATTACAGAAGCACCAAGAAACAGCAGAAAGGAAACAGTATCTCATGCTCAGTCATGAATTGTAACAGAGGAGCTTCTGCAGCACCAATGCTCAACCACACCTTGTGAGAGATGTTTGTAGTAGGTGCACCAGACCCACCAGCCCAAGCAGGAACCCATGGGATGTGGTTAATCTTCATTTTCCTGCAAGCTAAAAGGAAGGCCTGGGAAATGAATGAAGCCATTGATTCAGCAGGGACCCTTGCACTGATAACAGCATGCTCAATTTCAGAGAGAGTCATCTTCAACACAGGAAGTACCTTCCCATCCTGGATGAATGGTGGTTGGTGATGGGAGTTCCCCTGCTTGCATGCAGTGATTATCTTGTTCACAAAGAAAGAGAGGGTCTGCATCCTAACTCCAGGATCCTGTAGGTGAGGGTCTTCATCCTGATGGTCAGAGACAGCATGGATCAGATCCATGAGAGTAAACTCTGTATAGGAGAGGGGGTTTGTGGATTCACACCACCTCTGAAGTGCTAGGTTCCTGTTACAAACCAACTTTACATTGATTTGGTCTTCTTCATCTCTGAATTCATGGAGTTCAGCAGAAACTGCTTCAAACACCAGATGCTTAACATCTGCAATGTATACCCTCAACCCAACCTCTGCAGTGAAACATGCAAGCTGTTTACAAGGATCCCCAACTTCAACATATACTTGTGTTGGCAGATTCTTCATAGCATGGAGGATTGTGAAATGGGCAATGTATGACTGGGAGTAATGTCAGAATGGCTTTAGTTACAAGCAAGACTGCATGATGCAAGATTGTGCAGAATGAGTCTCTTCTGAGCAATGGTGTGTGCATCAGGTGTCTGAATGGAAGACTTTGCACAAAATTTCAAGGTGCAAGATTGCACACATTCAAAGACCAAAGAATCATTATAAGCTTACCTCATATTGTTTATTGCCATATGTTAATTCTTGAACATGATGGGATGATTTCATAGGTCATTGAGTGAATTCATTGATAGACCAATGCTTTGAGTACACCTGGATGTTGTTCTTCACCAGTTCATCATGATTGATAAATTGACCCCAAATGCAAGGGAACCCATCAAACATCAGACCAAGAGATGTCCAGGTACGGTCCATGAGTGAACGAGTGAGTACACGAGCAGCACCAGTATGCACATAGTTCAGTATGTGCTCAAACACTGAAATCATTTCAATGACATGGGGATCAATGGAGATATCAGGTTTTTGCAACTTGGGGAGAAGATTGTTCCATGACAGTTCAAGGAAACATGTTATTGGATATGTTGTCCATTCAAATATTCCAGGGACAACCTATGATGTAGGTCAGTCAGATGTGGGAGGAACCTTGGATCCAAAGGAAATGACAGTTGGTAGTCAAAAATGCAAACTTTACTACACTTTTGGTAATCAAGAGTGTACACAACACTTTGCTAATCAAATACTACCAAACACTACACTTATTTGGTAGTCAAAAATGCGAAATTTGCTACACTTTTTGGTAATCAAAAGTGTACACAACACTCTGCTAATCAAATACTAATCAAGACTGCACTTAGTTGGTCCAAAAGTGTAGTAAAGTTCACATTTTTGACTACCAACTAAGTGTAGTGTTGATTAGTATTTGATTAGCAAAGTGTTGTGTACATATTTCATTACCAAATGTGTAGTAAAGTTTGCTTGTTTAACTATCAACTAAGTGTAGTGTTTATTAGTCAGTGTTGTGTACACTTTTGATTGCCCAAAATGTAGCAAATTTTGCTTTTTTGACTATCGAATAAGTGTAGTGTTTATTAGTATTTGATTAGCAAAGTGTTGTGTACACTTTTGATTACCAAAGGTGTAGTAAATTTTCCATTTTTGACTACCAACTATGTTGATTAGGGTTTCATTAGTGCTGCCTAGCTTAAGTACAGTCTCAAAATTTTGCTAAGTCAAAAATATACCCCAAGTGTGATATAGTGGACAGCAGACCTCACTCCTGTGGTGTAATTTGTCAAACTTGACCAAACAACAGCCCTTTCCTACTATATGGGAGGGTAGCACTGTGACTAGTGCATGCCTCAACCCTTGCTGTGTAGTAGTTTGATTAGGAAAAATGTAATAGTGTGAGTCTAATAGTCTATCTAGTAGTGTTGATTAGGAAAAGTGTAGTAGGCACAGGGGGCATTATCTAATGGTTTAACTCTAAACATAGTAAAATCATTGAATTTAGCAGATACTCTTTTCATGAAATGTTCCTGAGTAAAACATTGGTCATCAATGGATAACATGATCTAATCTAATGTTCTAGGACAGAAAATGTGATAGTGTTATATATAATGCTTTTCATAGGAACATGCATAGTGTATATCCTTATGATTATTGGGTAAATCATTGTACAAATATTTTCACTGTTTTATCATGTGTTCTAACCATGATTTCAAGCAAAACATTTGAAACTTTCTGCCTTCAGAACATATCATCTTACAGAACATAGTATATGTTCCACCCTCAAAACATTAGTCAAATCAATTCTGCCATTGGTGGAATGGCTGATTGGTACAATTGGACAATAGACAAATGGTTTAATTGGAAAATGGGCAAATAGTTTAACTGGAGAATGGACAAATGGTACAATTGTTATATCGAAACAAAGGATAAATGTTCCTAGTAGACTGACTGCATGCTTCTGCAGTTTAACTTGCATTGGAGTTGCACTTACGTCGGAGTTGCACTTACATTGGAGTTGCACTTATGTCAGAGTTGCACTTGCGTCGGAGTTGCACTTGTGTCGGAGTTGCACTTGCGTCGGAGTTGCACTTGCATCGGAGTTGCACTTGCGTCAGAGTTGCACTTGCATTGGAGTTGCACTTGCATTGGAGTTGCACTTATGTCAGAGTTGCACTTGTGTCAGAGTTACACCTATGTCGGAGTTGCACCTATGTTGCAGTTTTGCACTCATGTCGGAGTCATACTTGCATCGGAATTGCACTCACGTCGGAGTTGTGCCTGCATAAGAGTCATCTAGTATACATACCCTGGCAATTGGATATGAATGCATGACGTGCAATGCCACCACACCCGCATACCACTACTAGAAACAACCAGAAAATGTCTATGCACAAGGAATATGACAGAAAAAGTGTATGCATAGCATCATTAGGAGGCTGCGGTAGTTCATTAATGATCCCTACACGACAACGAATGGGACTACACCACTTGATGCATCATCACAAGTCACGGGCGACAGATGTACACCAGCATGACTGATACCGAGTGTGAGTGTGCCACATCATCCTCAAACGCTAGCCATGTCTGGGACATCTGCAAGGGCGACAGGAGTGCGCCACCATGACCAATGATCCCCATCATGACAACGAATGGCACTACACTACTTAATGCATCATCACACATCATGCGTCAATGGTGTGCTAGATATATAGCTCAGAAATGTGCAATTGCAGAAACGTACCCTACTTACCTTGATGTCTTTCTCCATCACCTGTAGGATGCTGTGTGATATCGAGTGGGACGGCAGGTGTGGCAGGCACAGTTGTGAATGGGAGGACCTAGACGAGTGGATCAAGGACGAAGATGTATGGCGAGAAAGAGCAATCTGGGATGGCCTGCACGTCAGTGCAGATGGTGCGTCTTCATCTTCACTGGGTTAGGAAGGAGGGTCAGCATGGTCGGTCACATACAAGAAAGGACATCACAGGAATGCCCCGGGAGGGCTGGCAGTGAAGGCCGTGAAGCGGATCAGAGGATGCTAGTGAGGAAATCTACCCACCTAGCAGTCCATCCCAGACCGGCAGTGAGGCCAAACCACCCTTCAGCAACTTCTCACCTCGGTGCCTTGTCCATCTCCTAGGCGTATCTCTCTTGGAGAAGCATGACATATGCGATACGTCCGAAATCATGCTCACCCGGTTTAGGGAGTCAGCACTGGGCTGTGGGAGTAATTTAGAATTGGGCGAGAGCGTGCTGTGGCGTAACATGAGATGACTATCATGACCATTAGCATTGGTAGATGATAAAAGAAAAGAAACTCAGGACACTCACGGCAGGGGCATGTGTAGATCAATACTTGAGTCCAAACCGTACCAATGAAAATTGCAGAAAGCCTGAATTATATAAGGAGCAAAATTAGACTCCAAAGCTATCGCGAATCAGCATGCAAGCGCCTCGTGACAGGTAGTCTGCTCACCCGAAGCTAATGACCCTGACTGCCACAAGTGCGTCTTCTAAGACAGTGGAGGTTTTTCCAGCAGCCCGAACGAGCTGCAAGACGAGAGTCATGATACAGTCTGCCATAGGTTGAATACCCTCCCCTGGCCGCCAGGTGATGCTCTGGCAACACACTGTAAGATGACGGTAGTCAAACTGGAAGATTGTGATATTTACGATGACCACACTACAAAGATTGCTCTGAGGTTCGTTCCAGTTGTTCCGGTCATCTATTCCGACTATCTAGTTCTGCAGAGCCCAGACTGTCTAGCGGCCCAACAGTGAAAATGCGATGCTACACACCTGCACTCCTAGAAGTTGCTGCATCTGCATCAAAATAGTTATCAACGTGTTCTGGATGACTGGCATCACATCGTTCATAGCATGAGTGACGTGAGAGGTTATTGCTCCATAAGCAGAGGTATGGGAATTTTCTTCGTTACTCGCTCTAAATTGCGGAAATCCCGTAAGCCAAGGAAGTTGGTAGGTTGTGCCACTCACGTGTCCATAACCCTCAGTAGTGCATTGATGATGCCATCAAAATATGGTGACAAGTGGCTAATCTGTGACAGCACTGATTCTTCCTCCAGAAATTCAGGCTGATTAGCAAGGCTCATCAAAGCCCAACAGCAGTTCGTCACAATTCTTGGGTTATCTTGGCGGCCCGTCACGAGTGCCGGCACCTAGAATCGCTCGTCATCCCCATCAGCAATGGGAGCACCTGACTTACGTGTCAGGACGCTTGGATAGGGACCATCCAGGATAGACCCAAAGGCCATCACAGCTGCTTCCCGCTGATGCCCATCGGGAGACTTGATGTGGGCTTCGATGAAAGGGATGACAGCGTCAACTATCGCGTCAGTAACAGCCTGGGCCATAAAGTTGAAACAAGTGCCAACAGACATGGATATATTCCAGTCACCTTCGTCGACAACTTCCTCCTGGAGAGTGAGGAGTGAGAGAAGAACGGGAATGACCTCTGGCAATGCAATTTTGGCGAAGTGTTTGGATTCGATCTCGGGCGGTTCACCATAATCAGTAGCCTGGACGATAAAAATAAATAGTGCAATATGATTAACAAATCCTGAAAACATACTTTGCATGCCTCGTGAGCAAGCTTGATTCCCTCTTCACAATCAGTGGTCCAAAACCCATCATGGTAAGCTTACGGCGGATCACTTCCTTGATGTCGACCCGAAAACTGAGCACATACCACGAAAAGGGCTTGCTCCATGTAAAACGCCATCTTGTCATAGTAAAGGGCCATGATCTTGACGAGATACTCGAAGGCTCCAACTTGAACAGAAACCGAAGAGTTTTGAGTTGCCTCACACACGACCTGTTTTATGTGATTGCGCTCCCCCTGCAGGACATGAGGCAACGAACGACTTGAAGACGAAGACAGCAGACCTCACGCTCGAAGTTTGTGCGCATGAATTCAAGTGAGTTGCAAAGAGCATGCACAGCAGCAAACTGAACATCTGAGGAGGGTTCGTGTTGGCGGGCACCACGTACCACGGCAGTTAATATCTTGTTTGATCTCAAACTCAGAATCTCAGCTCTCTGTGATGGGTGAGGTATAAGGGGACAAACAAAGAAAATAGAACAGATGAGGTATGTACTATTGACTCGCAGATGTAGCCAATCGTTTGTAGTGTCATGATCCTGAGATTAGTGTTTGTCAGGTTATTCACGAAACTGAGAAAAAGTCGATGAGGTCCGGCCATTGATCGTGTGGAAGCTCTACGGAGGCAATGGCAGCAATGACTTGAGCAAAGAAGCCACCAGCTCTCGAAAGGGAAGATGCAAGGGTGACAAGAACTTCTTGCTTGACCTTAGCTTTGGTGTCGTTGTCGAGGGAAAGCCATCGAGTAGTGTACTGAATCTATATGGCATAACAACCCTCCAGGGACGTTCTCATCGGAGTGTGCGGTTTCCTAGATAATAGTGTGACAACGGTGTCGGGAAAGAAATGATTCTTCTATGCAGAATACTGTAAAATTTTAAAGCATAGTAGGATTTCCGTTTACCGACTTACTTGATGAACTTGCCAAGCGGATGAAGCCAATGTCTATGATATTCTTGTGACAGAAACATGTTTCATAAAAGCCGATCTTGTCTTGTCTGGGAATTTCCAGAACTTTCCGCACTAAAGCTCAGAGATGGTAGAGATGACATCTACAGTAGCTTGTTACTGGAAGTCGATACGAAGGAAGGACAGGTCGCACGATAGAGTACTGGAGCAAAGCATGTCGTAGCTCAAGATGTATGTACGAGCCATTGGTCAAACGAGCAGCTTGTTGCAAGAAGACAGTATCACAGAGGACATTGATGGTTACTATTTGAGAGAAATCAACGAGAAATGACAAGGACACATTGGTGAAGACAACTCGCCAGCTTTTGCGCAGAGGAAATAGCATTCATAATAAAGGATGCATGATGATGATAAGTCGGGAGAACAGAGAGAATCAGGATATGAGGATCAGAGTGACATCTGTGTGGAATCGAGTGTGCTGGCTCACATAGGCACTGGTATTGCAAGATAGACGATGGGAATAGACAGTGCTATCGACTCCTCCGAGAATATGCATACCATACTAAGGTAATACGGCTAACATACATACAGGTAATAACACGAAACATGATATCTGTTTAAGTTTCACCTCGCAATGCTTGGCAATCCACCATAACGAAGGGCATACCAGAGAGGCCGGTCCACCTCTTCCTGAGTTTTCAGCGGACCTCCTCTAAGAGCAGAGAAAAAGCCGATAAAGACTAGGAATACCACGGTTGAAGCAAGAATCAAGGCATGCAACTGAGTCCTTGGTAACTTCCACCCAGCAATATGGAGAATCCGCCACTCGTAAGTTGTCAACGAGATCCCTGGCTGCCCGCTGAAAACTGGGATAACAGAACATATAATTGCCATGCTGTAACAATATAGCTGAGCCGCCTGTTCATGGCCATTCAAAGGTAAGGGCAGAGTTAAAGTATGAAATCAACACATACCAAGTTTTTCCCAGCTTCGCTGCTTGGTGCTGCACTGCCAGCACCACTTGTACGCTGCAATGGACCTTCAGGGCTCGTTTCTTCGCTGTCATCAACCACCCTCAACGAGGTTGGCAAACCATGGGTAATACGGCGCAGTTCTTCCTCGAGAGATAGCTGTGGATATGCCCAACTCTGGGCCATGTCAGAACTGCTGTCTCCGCTGATCTGTTCAAGGCTTGTCTTGACAGAGTCCATGGTTTCTTGCATGTCACGTAAAGCGACCCAGATAATGTCAATGTCCTGGGCTATGGTCCAATAGCGTCATGAACCCTTGAGAGAGACTATGTATGCCTGCCAAGGCCTGAGAGAAGAGCATTGTGTGTTTGTCCTGAGCAGTCCGAATTCCATCGGCTTTGTTCTCTAAAATGGTTAATCGCTCATCCAGCGAAAGCTGAGATGACTGTAGGCCAGTCAATGAATCGGTGATGCACTGGTGAAGAGCATCTACCGAAGTAATCAACAACGAGAGTAGGGATATAAACGACCTATAACTTACCACTCTTATTCCTTACTTGTTGCTTAAGATCATGCCTACACGAGGTGAGGTTAGCTTCTAAGTTTGCAAGAGACGCTTGAATGTCTTTCAAGCTGCTGTCCTGAAAACCTGTGTGAATAACTGGAAATATTCCAGATTAAACTACACACTTTGCGGATGCGATTTTTCTGCACTGATGCGAGGCGCATTTCCAAATTATTGAACTCCTCCACAACCCGCCTCTGAGTATCGTCCAATGCACTTAGCCGACCTTCATGATCTCCCAACATCTCGTCCATGCTTTTCAACGTATGTCACATGCCTTCTACTGTAGCTGCTATCACATGCTGCGAGCAAGAATCAGCGATCGAATGTCATAACAAA